>CATIWR010424737.1:0-22860 GCA_949677035.1 Omphalea diandra | reverse complement strand
TGAGCTTCTTAGTGTAACATTACTTTGGTGGATATGGGCTATAAATACTCCACCAAACATATGTAATTGCAAGAGAATTCATTAACTTGTAACAAAACTCTTACACTTTTGCTACTCATTCTTTCTATTCTTTAAGTGATTGTTTGGTGTGAGCATAAACACTAATTGTAATAGATTTTAGTGTGAGCCTAAAAAAACACTAGAGAAAAGTTTTAGTGTGACCCTGTGAAAATACTTAAGAGAGGTTTTAGTGTTAACCACATCAAATACAATTGTCCCAAAATAAAAAAGAAGAAGAAATGGGACAAGGAGAAGAAGAAGAGTTTTTCAGCTGCTTGGGATAACAACTCAAGTGAAGATGAAGAGGAATGAGAAGTTGGCAATATTTGCTTCATGGCACAAGAACATTCTCCAAATGAGGTAAGTACTTCTTCCCATTCTCATTCAGATTCAGATGATTTTGATGAGATAGATGAAAAGCTTCTAGAGGCTCTTACTATGAGATGTGATAAATACAAGTCACAAATGAAGTCTTATAAGGAAAAATGTTAAAAATTAGAGGAGGATTATAAATCCCTCAATGATCTTGTAAGCGAATTGAGAGCATTAAATGATGAGCTCAAAAAATCTATGGAAAATCTTTCTACGTCATCTTCTTCATTACCTTTATTGAGAAAAAAGAATGACTCTCTAAAAGGAGAAGTCATTGAGCTTAGAAGCTCAATCTCTAAGTTCCACAAAAGAAAGGAAGCCTTAGACACATTGATTGTGTCTCAAAGACTACCATTGATTAGACATGGTCTAAGCTTCAATGGTGCCTCCTCATCATCACATACTATATTTATTAGATCATCATAACCTCAAACCTCAAGTGTTAAGGTAATTGGGAAGAAAAGTGCTCCTAGCACTAAGCCTCCTAAGCCTAAGGGCAAAGGGAAGGCTCCTCCAAGCTCAAGAGGCAAGACTCAAAAAGCTAACCATGTCTACATGTATAACAAAAAGCATGCTCACTTTCATAAACAATTCTCTACTACTTCTCATCACACATGCATATGCAAGCATTCACATAGTCAAGGTATGAGAAGGCCTCCTACTCATCCAAAATTTGTGCATAGGAGAAAAACTCATAAGTCTAAACTCCAATGTCATTATTGCATGAAATTTGGGCATGTTAACATTCATTATTTTATTAGGAAGGCTCACCTTAAATTAGAGGACCCTTCAACTCCTAACCTCTTAGGACCCAAGTATGCTTAGGTACCTAAGAAAAGGTAACTCACTTTTATTATGTAGAGGAGAGCGACAACCACCAAATCAAGCAATTGGCATGTGGATAGTGGATGTTCCAAGCATATGACTGGAAATAGAAAGCTATTCACGACATTGAAGAAAAAAAAAGGTATAGATGTTACATTTGGTAATAATGTCAAGGGTAAGGTAATTGGCATTGGAACCATTGATAAGAATGGTTGTTCATTAATTGTTAATGCTTTATTAATTAGTGGCTTACAACATAATTCGTTGAGTGTAAGTCAATTGTGTGACAAAGGTAATAAAGTCACCTTTGATCCTAGGGAATGTCGAGTCACCACTTTAGTGGATGATGAGGTTATTTTCAAGGGTGAAAGGAAAGGCAATACCTACTCAAATGACTTAAAAAATTTGGCTAATCAATCTTTTAAGTGTCTTATGTCTTTGAGCAATGAAGCTTGGTTATGGCATAGAAGGCTTGGACATGCAAGCATGGATCTTCTTCAAAGCCTATCTAAAGGAAAGTTGGTGGAAGGCCTTCCCAAACTAAATTTCACTAAAGACAAGACATGTAGTCCTTGCTAAATGGGGAAGCAACATCAAGCTTCCTACAAAGCAAGAAATGTTGTAAGTTCTTATAGACCTTTTCACTAGTTCATATGGACTTGATAGGACCCACTAGAAGTGCTAGCTTAGGTCGAAAGCATTATGCACTAGTCCTAGTTAATGACTACTCTAGGTTTACTTGGGTGTCCTTTTTAGCTTATAAGAGTGATACTTTTGATGCTTTTCAAGAGTTTTACAAAAAGAGTTCAAAATGAAAAATGTTACTTCATTTCTTCTATTAGAAGTGACCATGGAAAGGAATTTCAAAATGAGAATTTTAAAATTTATTGTTCAGAGAATAGAGTTTTCATAATTTCTCAACTCATAGAACACCATAACAAAATGGTGTTATAGAGAGAAGAAATAGAACACTAGCAGAAATGGCTAGAACCATGCTTAATGAGTATTCTTTACCAAATTACTTTTGGGCTAAAACCATTAATACTTCGTGTTATATTGCAAATAGAGTTTTTAAAAGACTCATTCTCAATAAAACTTCTTATGAGCTATGGAATGGTAGAAAACCCAAGATATCATACCTAAGAGTATTTGAATGTAAGTGTTATATTTTAAATACCAAAGATAATCTTAGGAAATTTGACTCCAAGACTAATGAAAGAATATACTTAGGCTATTCCACCTCTAGCAAGGCATATAGTTCAATAAGAGTTCAATGGTAGTTGAAGAATCTATGAATGTTGTCTTTAAGGAATCTAGTAAACTTGATATTAGGAAAGGTATTTTTGTTAATGATCCTGTAGGTGACTTTGAAAAGCTGAAATTAAAAGACACTACAAGAGGAGAAGATAAAAACAAGGAAGGAGATGAATCATCAAAAGAAGATGAAGAGCCACAACGTCAATAAAGAGATGAGCCAAGCTAAGATCTACCCAAAGATTAGAGATTTTCTAAATATTTCCCCTAAGGACTTGATCATTCGTGACACCTCTAAGGGTGTAAGTACTAGATCACAACTTCATCCTTTAAATAATAATCTTGCCTTTGTTTCTCAACTTGAGCCAAAATCAATTGATGAGGCTCTTAATGATGAGAGTTAGGTGTTTGCTATGCAAGAGGAACTCAACCAGTTTGAGAGAAATGTGGTATGGGAACTTATCCCTAGGCCTAAGGAACACTCCATTATAGGTTGCAAATGGGTGTTTAGGATCAAGTTAGATGAGCAACATCTTATCACAAGAAATAAAGCTAGATTGGTTGCTAAGGGATACAACCAAGAAGAAGGCATAGATTATGATGAGACTTTTGCCCCCATCGCAAGATTAGAGGCCATTAGGATACTTTTAGCTTTTGCATGCCATATGAATTTTAAGCTTTTTCAAATGGATGTGAAACGTACATTTTTTAATGGAATTATTAAGGATGAAGTCTATGTTGAACAACCTCCTGGTTTTGAGTCACATTATTCGGATGTGGATTATGTGGGTAGTTTATTAGGTAGAAAAAGCACTTTGGAGACTTGCCAATTTAAAGAAGAATGCCTAGTATCTTGGTTTAGCAAAAAGTAAATGTCGATTTCCTTATCCACTGTAGAAGCTGAGTATGTTGTTGTGGGTTATTGTTGCACCGAAGTTCTTTAGATGAAAAAATAATTGAAGGATTTTGGCAAAGTGATTGATCATATTCGTATTAAATGTAATAACACAGTGCTATTAATCTTTATAAGAATCCCATCCAACACTCTAAGAGCAAACACATAGATATTAGACATCATTTCCTTAGAGATCATGTGCAAAAGGGTGATGTTATGTTAGAATTTATTGACACAAATCATCAACTTATAGATATTTTCACTAAACCTCTCAATGAAGAAAGATTGAACTTCATTAAGAGAAAATTGGGAATGCTTGATGGAGTATTGTTTGTTGATTGCATGTCTTGTGTTTTCTGTGTGGCATATTCCTAGTGGATCACAATTTTGATTCTTTGAAATCTTATTTTTTTTCTTTTTTATCCTTAATGACTCATAATTCGTGATCACTATCTTATCTTCACATTCGCGAATTACAAGTCTTAGTCACCTGACTATCAAACATCAAATCGCAGTCATGAGAATCAAGCTTTACCTCGAATTTTGGTCAAGAATTCAAATTTTTTACCATTGTAGCGCATATTCTTAAGGCAAATTTGTCTGTTACTCAAATTTTTTGAAATTCACGGTCGCGATCCCAGAATTTGCAGACGCAAATTTGAGTAACTATCAAGGCATAAAGTGATTTGACTGCCAACCATTTTCAACTCTTCATTAATCCATTTCTAGTTGTTTGTGCACCCCTTCAATGGCTATATAAACCCTTTAAACAGTGATTTTCATCACTTCATCCTACTCCAAAACTCTCATCCTTCCAAAGCTCTCAAAATCTTCCAATCTTTTCATCTTCTATAATAGCGCCCAAAAAGATCTCAAGAGTAGACAAGGGCAAGCCTGTGGCTCAGCCATCTGCATCCCCCTGCACTCCATCTCATGAAAGGCATCACCAAGGAAGAGAATGAGAGGTATAAAGCAAATTCTTCCAAGATCATCCTCCACAACAAGATTCCTTCTACCTTTCTATTAAAGACCTTGGGTATCAACGCAGAGATTCGTGTTTTCCCCTCCAACTTGTGTTGGAATGAGTTCATCTTTTAGGATGAACCCGGTTATGAAGAAATTATGAGGGAATTCATGTGTATGGTCCAATTGAATCTCAAAGCCGATTCTCGAACATAGCAATACGGGTTAGTATTCTAGGCTTTTGGCGATCCTTTTTATATTACCTTTGAACAACTATCCTCCCTCTTCAATCTTCAAGTCAAAGAAAACATTCCCTTTATCATCTCTGCACTTAATGTTATTTATTCTGAATTTCGATCAAAAATATATATTGAAACTAAACATGACCCCAGAACCTTATTGGCCAAACACATTAAAACCCTCCTTTGCATACTCCATGGTATCATCACCTTTTCCATAAATACTAGAGGTGATGGTAATGAGAAAGTATCACAGAAAAAGTTGGCATTTCTTTTCTGCCTTGTTAAAAACAAATCGATTCAAAATGGCAGGTATCTTATGGATCAATTGATCCATATGAGTACCAAACCCAAAAGTCAATTCCTTCTGCCTTCTCACATTACTGCGATTTATCGCTTTGTAGGGGCACTTGATGAGGAAAATGAAAAATTTCTCACTAAGAAACTCCTCCCTTCTCAAAACTTTATTGACCTCACTTACCTTATCAACGCTAAAGGCATACATCCAGAAACCTATGCCTATACTCTAGGTGCTATTGGGGCTAAGAAAATAGAAAGCTCATCATAGAAGAAGGAGCACCTCTAGTTCCCCCTCCTTAACCAAAATGTAAATCTAAACTGTCTCTTGCCACCATTAACAGAAATTAGATAAGATGATGAGAATGATGAAAAGGAGGTTCCTATTTCTCTCACATCTTTATAGTGACATGGTGGATTTACAAGAAAAGTTGGGTGTTCCTCCTTGCCATCTTTCGGACTACACGTAATTTGAAGATACTCAAGAAGAAGAGGGTAATGAAGAAGTTGAGGATGGAGATGAAGTGAAAGGTGCCAACAATGAGGAAGTAGAAGATACTTTCGGAGATGATGATGACTCTCCAACTTTCTAAATTAGGGATTCCTTGTATTTTCTTTTTGTTTTAAATGAAAAACTAGTGATCCTACAGTTGTTTATAAATAAGATATGTTTCTTTGCAATTCCTTGCCTTGTGTGATTGATGAAATTTACTTTTATTGCATTTTTTTTTATTTTGCTCTATTTGTTATGCATGTACTCTTTTCCCTTATGAACCCTCTTTTTGATCTTGCCAAAGGGGGAGAGATAGAAATAAGCTAAGTCTAAGGGGGAGAGAAAATAACTTGCAAATAATAGCATAAGTTAAGGGGGAGAGCATCATATTATCATACTTAGGATTTTTTAGAAATTTCCCTTTAAATGATTGAATGTCATACTTAGGAAATTTCACCTTAAGTATTCATTGAATCATATTACACTCCAACTTCACATTTCTATATTATTTTCCCTGAGGATCAATCTAAGTTGTCAAAATCAAAAAGAGGGAGATTGTTGGACTAGGATGGTTAATCCTAAGTCTTGGACCTATTTTGATTTTGATAAAGGAGATTGATCAATCCTAATATTTCAACTGAGTGTTGTTTTACAATATTAAGTTAGATTTTCAAGTGGAAGTTGGATGGAGTTTATAATCTTCAATAAGGCAAAGTTCATCCAAATTTGCGGTCAGTAACTTATAATTCGCAACCGCGACCTATCTCAAGAATAGGATGAAACTAGGACAAACGAATTCGTGGGCATCATCTCTATCGCGAATCCTCCAAAGATGGAAGTGTCAAAGTCACAGATGAATTTGCGGTCAGTGTCACGTCTCAATCGCTATCGCGAATTTCATAGTGACTAAGGAGAGAACCAAGTCTACAACTACAGCGTGCCATGTGTCTCAGGCATCCATTGAAGAACAAAATTCGCGAAGGCAACATTTTGGGTAATGACTGCGATTCAAGAAGAAGAAGATTGTCTTTCAAATAGAAGAATTTACGTCCTAGGTTGCAACTTGTACAAAGAATAATCGCGACTACAACTTTTATGGGTAGTTAGAAAGTAATGACTATATTTTCCTGATGGACTAATGAGGAGATGACACGTGGATTAGCCATTAAACACAAACAGGGTTTTTTGCTGTAATTTTTAGCTCCCGTATGGAAATCGAAAAGTCAAGACCGTGAATTCTCAGTAGCGACCGTGACTCTCGCCTATCATGCAATTAATGCAAAATCTGCCTAGCATGATTTGGAGATTTAATGAGCTTTTTAGTGTAACGTCTCTTTGATGGGTATGGGTTATAAATACTCCACCAAACATATGTAATTGCAAGAGAATTCATTAACTTTTAACAAAACTCTTGCACTTTTGCTACTCATTTTTTTGATTCTTTAAGTGATTATTTGGTGTAAGCATAAACACCAATTGTAATAGGTTTTAGTGTGCGCCTGAAAAAACACAAGAGAAAGGTTTTAGTGTGAGCCTGTGAAAAACACTTAAGAGAGGTTTTAGTGTTAGCCTTAGAAAACACTTGTAAGAAAGGTTGTTGTGTGAGCCTTGAAAACACAAAGTGTAAAAGTTAGGTGTGAGCTTTGAAACACCTAATTGCAGAGAATTGAGGAGTGGACGTAGGTTGATTATACCTGAACCACTTGTGTCCCTTCTCTTGTACTCTCTCTTTATCCTCATTTTAGTTTTTTTTTACACACCAATTCAACCCCTCCTTCTTGTTGCCTAGGGCCAACAATGGCTCCTACTAAGTTGAGAGAATTGAAGACTCAATTGAAAAAAAATACTTGATAAGGGATTCATTAGACCTAGTATATCACCTTGGGGTGCTCTAGTGTTATTTGTTAAAAAGAAAGATAAGACAATAAGGTTTTGTATCGACCATAAGCAGTTGAATAGGGTCAATGTGAAGAATAAATATCCTTTGCCAAGAATAGATGATTTGTTTGATCAATTACAGGGAACATAGGTGTTTGCTAAAATTAACTTGAAATTAGGCTATATTAACTCAAAATTTCAAACCTAGATGTACCAAAGATCACTTTTTGGACCACGTATTATGAATTTCTAATGATGCCATTTGGTTTAACCAATACACCAACTACATTCATAGCTTTTAAGACAAAGGTGTTTTAGCCTTACTTAGATAGATTTACAATTATATCCATTAATGGGATATTGGTGTATTTAAAAAGCAAAAAAGCAGCATGCACAACATTCGAGAATTGTATTGTAAATTTAGAGAGAAAAGCAGTTGTTTGCTAAATTAAGCAAGTGTGAGTTTTAGATTGATCATGTAGTACTTTTGGGACATGTAGTTTTAGGGTAAGGCATAAAGGTGGAATGGAAAATCCTAAACAATGTTGTAGAAGTCTGAAGTTTCTTAAGGCTAGCTAGGTATTATCATCGATTTGTTAAAGGTTTTTCACTTATAGTTATCCATTTGACCAAGTTACTTAAAAAATAGCATTTCAATGATCTAAAGTCTGTTGGAAAAGTGTTGATAAACTAAAAAATAGATTAACATTTGCTCCAATATTAACCATTTCTATAGGTAATGGAGGATTTATAGTTTATAGCAATGCCTCTTATCAACATTTGGGATGTTTTCTAATGTAACATGGTAAGGTAATTGCATATGCATTTAGATAATTGAAGTCCTATCATCTATCGTATCTAGTACATGACTTAAAACTTGCTACTATTGTGTTTCTTTTGAAAATATAGAGGCATTACTTGTGTGGAGACACTTTTCAAATTTTTACAAATCATAAGAGTTTGAAGTATCTATTGAACCAAAAAGAATTAAACATGTGACAAACGTGGTGGTTAGAATTAATAGAAGATTATGATTGCACCATTAAGCATCACCTAAGGAAGGCAAATATGGTAGCAAATGCTTTGAGCAAGAAATAAAGAAGTAGTGTAGCTCTTTTACAAGTATTTTTACTATCTATCAAACACTATTCTCCATTGAATTACATCATGATCCAAATCCATCCTCCATCAAATTACATAACGAGTCAAACCCATCCACTATGGATAACATTTTTCTTAAGATATAAATCGCGAATCAATTTGGTCATGACTTAATTCTCTAAAATTAGATCATATGCTTATTATATTTTCTTACTATTTGAGGTAATTCAAAGTCCAAATAGTTCATAAGATTGATATTTTTCTTATTAATATGTTGGCTTTTGATTTTCTTTTTTTATTGTTCTTTCTTTTGTTTCTTAATTGGCTTATTATCACAACATACTTAATGGAAAACATTATTAGTTTAGCGACTATTTCTAAAAGCCTTTTCAAATCTCATTACATACAAGTAGTAATGAGTTTGTTAGAACCATAAATTGTAATCTAGTAGGAAAATTCCTTTATGGAAATGACTTCAACTTTAGACATGAATGAATTTTTAAATCCGTAAAGGAAGGAAAAAGGGAGTGCATTGATTTTGGAAGTGAATTTTAAGTTTGAGCAACTTTATAAAAGAAAGTTAGACTGAATTTAAAGCAAATGAAACCCCTATAGGAAATTATGAAATTACGGCACCATATTCTTATGCAATTAAAAATTGATATTGAAGAATCAAATAAGTCACAATAGCAACTGAATGAGTTTGCATTAGCAGAAATAATGTGACCAAAATAGGACCTCCTTTTGCGAATACGCTATATTTTGATGAGAGAATATGACAATAAGGGCCATAATGCCTTTCCAAAATAAAGAACTAACATCAGTTCAATTAAACTCTAATAAAAATTTAAGATAGGGGAGAATGAATTATTTATAGTATATAAGATAGTGAAAAGCTCTTCTCTTAATTGAATTTTTGTGAAAAGCTCTTCTACGAATTGAATTTTTCAATTACTTAAGCCAATTTCCATAAAAGTTACATTTTCTTTGAAATCATATCTTTTATAGAAAAGTGTATGTCTTGATGCTTGCAAATGTGAAAAGGGGTAAAGAGCATGTACTTCAAGATAAGTGAAGTGTTAGGTTTTATCTAAACAACATTGATAATGGCCTGTTAATGTTCTATTTGTGTCAACTGAAGAGCTATCAAAGAAGGAAATTTGGAAGGTTTAGCTTATAGTATTTACATTGTCATTATATGAGCCCTTTATCATCCTAATTTATATATGCACATCGAAGTGAATTTTGTTTCTCATCATAATGCCCATGATATGTTTGTTTAAAGTTCTCAAATAAATATATAAGTAAACTGGAGAGATAAAAGATATGCAGGGCTAAAACTGGAGAGATAAAGGACATGCAGGGCTAATTTGGATCTCACTCATCTACCTTTTACCAAGTCATTATGTGTGTGTTTCACTTTCATAGTCCTAGTCTTGTATATGTGGTCAATAGGTAAAAATAATACTTTAATAGCCCGTTTGATTCATGGATTCATAATACTTAGGATTACTCTTAATCCTAAATTTAGTTAAACCATGAAATTGCTTATCCTAAATCTCATTTTGTACAACTATTTTAATCCATAGTATTAATCAATCCAATTTTTGTAATCCTATGTTTTGTAGAATAGTTTAGCCAAGGAGATAAATTATTAAAATATTCAAATTACCTGAACACCCTTGGCCTTATATATAAAAATTGCATTTTTCAAATTTTTTTCTTTATCTCGAATAATTTTTTACTGCTTTTAATCTAGCCTGCACTAATCGTTGGCTTGAATCAATATTTTTAGTCTCAGGTATTAATTAATTTTAATAATATTATTTTTTTGCATGTTAATTATTATCATATGATTTTTTTTAGGTGAACAATAGTAGAAGTACAGGCAATTGAGAAATAAATTGAAAATTTTAGGTCAATTTTTAAAAATGAAGTAAAAAATTAAGATTATTTTAGGAATTAAAATTTTAGGAATCATGAGACTAGTAATGCCACTAGAGATGGATTACTAAAGACATGGCAAGGCAAAGTTTTAGATAAGACTGATTTCATGGGTTAGACAAGCCTTTGTGATTATTAAGCCCAAACTATATTGTATGCACCAAATATAGCGTTATTTACTAATACTACGGTTTAGTTAAGCAATCTCATGTACCAAACAGGCTATAAGAGTTCAATAGGTTAACAATAAAAATTAAAGTAGATAATAGGTCAAAATAAAAAAAGAAGGGCTATTGGACTTATCGTTAATAGTTTAGGAGGCTGCATATGCATTCAGCCAAAGTTATGCTCTTTTTGGAACTTTCACAAACCAAGCAATAGGTTTTTGACTTAGTATAAGTGTTGCATGATTTCCTTAATGTGCATACATAAAATGGTTCCAAACATTCATCTACAACTACTATTTCCATTTGGCAATCCTCTAATCCTACTAAGGTGAAGAATAATGCAAATGCAGCTATCCTAATAAGGCTTGAACTCAACTTAAATAGGCCTTGAGAATATACTCTGGCTTCATCTAAAATCAACAGACCTTTGGGATTCAAGACATATTTTGGCTATAATGCTTGAGTTGATTTGTAATTTTAGCATATAATATTTGTATATATATTTATAACCTCATTGATAGACTTAGTATCCTAATAGGACTCATGTATAATACTTGTACATAAGCAATGATAACACACAAAATAAGGATTTTGATTTGGATACATAGAATATAATACCATTATTTTTTAGAATATAATACCATTATTTTCTCTAGATCTTTCTTCTCTTTTTCTCCTGCTCTTTTGAGCTTCTTCTCAGTTGACGATAGTCAATATCTAAATACCATTCAAATGAATGGTATTTCATCTACATACTCACTTATCTAATTCATGGTTTTGTTACCCACATATCAGGTACTAATTGGCCACGGTTAATTGGTTTTTGATTGATTTACACTTGAGATTTTGATACTGATAGTACCTAGCAATAAAACCCAAGTGATTAAATTTTACTCTTGAGATTTTTTAGGGCATCATCTTTTTAGCATGCTCGGTGAGGCATTGTATACTAGTAGAGACTAGGTATCAAGTTTTTTGTGAGGAATTAGACTAGTTGAAAGAGCAAATCACCTAGACTCATACTATTGTAACCATGACTAACAACAAGTTCAATGAGATCCCACAAGCCAATGACCCAAACTAAAGGGATGATTTGGTCGATTACTACAAGTATCCTCTCATGCCCAGACAACTGGTTCTTGCAACTGTTAACTACTCTTAAATCAGTAGCAAATAGCATTGAGAATCACATCATGTTTGATAACATGATCAATTAGATGGCCACAGTTATTTGACCACTAGTTAAGGACAACAAGGCCACCCAGAAAGACATTTGGTTGGGGCTCAATCAAATAAAGAATTGTCTTGACCGATTGACTAACCTTCTTGAGGGAAGACAAGCCCTAATTCCAGATGGGAGATTCCCTATAAAGGCTTCTAGTTTGAGAAGGCCATATGTCAAAAAAGAGTAAGGGGTAATACACATACTCACTCTAATAGAGACTTCTAGTTTGAGAAGGCCATATGTCCAAAAAGAGTGAGGGATAGTGTAGATTCTCACTCGTACAAGTAATGTTGAGTAAGGGATTTTTCCAAACTCACAAGGTTTTAGCAGTTCATCATTCAACAAAAAGGGAAGTCCTTTGCCTAAGCAAAATTTTCAACAATCCTTTCAACTGAATGTTCAATTATATTTGTATTATCATTAAGATCCTATAACTGAAGGACTAGGTATGGTGTTTACATGTTATGTTATGGGTAATGTGATATCTTTGATAGGTACATTGGGAGGACAAGTAGCTCAACCTTAGTACAAATATAAGTATCGCTCAACTTCACCTGGCTAATGTGAGTGGATAAATGCTCTTAAGAATATTGGGGTAGACATGAAGCCCTTGCCAAGGCAGGCTTATTCAATGTTTTACCCTAAGTGGGTAGACAAATTATATCCATTTTCGAGAGGCTACAAGTTCTTAAGTTCATACTATTCTTAGGAGAAGATAATGATTCCATAATAGAACATGTCACTCTTATAGGAAAGTAGCATATAAGGATTTGAAGCTATAGTTATTTGGAAACTCGCTCACAAAGACTACTTTTACATGGTACACTAATCTCTTAACCGGGTTTATTATAATTTGGAAAATCATGAAGGAAAAATTTCACACCGAATTTTACAAGTCTCCTCGTTCTATACTTTGGCTGAACTTGCCCAAGTAAAGCAGTTAGTAGGAGAGTCAATTGAAAAATTAATGTGATGCAAATCATTATAGTGTTCTAGGGATTTTATGTCTATGTTTTTTTTGTTTTTAGTATGTTTTTTTATCATTATCGTCCATGATTTTAAGCCCAGTTCTACTTTGATGGTTCTTATGTAAGTTTCATGTTTTGTAGGCCTTTTTGATGCGTTACAGGGCCTTAAACCAAAGAACAAAGCAAAATGAGCAAGGAATAAGTTGGTCCATCACCAGTAGTGACAGACTATGTCGAGTCATGACGAGTATGTCAACTCCTCACAATGACCAAGATAGAGAGGAGTTGTGCTGAATGAACCTTGAGTCGACACTTGTGTGCCAAGTAGTTACAACATTCCTTCATCACACCCTTTCCTAAAGGCACCTTTTCGAAACTAGCATGACTTGGGCACTTCAAGGCTTAGAAATATATGGACTTAGCCTCCATTTGGACATTAGAAATCATTCATAAAGCATTCAAGAAAAATTAAGAAGTGTTAGTTTAGAGAGAGTTAGTTATTTATGAAAGGAAGCATTCTTCCAAGTTGGAGTTAGTTTCCTTTGGAGTTCCAGTAGAAGTCCAACCTTTCCAAAGAATGAAGACAACTTTAGATCTTCATAACATTCTTTTGTTCTTCACTCTCTTTATGTACTTTTATTCTGTTGTTTGCCTTCTTGATTTAATCATGTATTTACGCTAAATTGTATGGACTAGATCGCACTGTTCTATGGAATAATTAATTGATCATTTTTCTTTTCTATGAATGAATTTGAATTTCAGTTTGACTGTGAATTATTGTTGTTATATATGATTGATCACCATATATGATGTGTTAGTCAAGGATTGATAATGAGAGTTAGCTTCTTTGATGGAAAACTAATTAGATTCACTTAGGTTAAAATATTAGACTCGAGAGAGGAAATTTACTGTAAGGGGTTTAAAGGATTGGCATGGAGCATAACTTTTATGTTTACAAATTATATAAAAAGCGATAGTGATATAGTTATATTCATAGACATCTTTGGTTGACTTAAAGATAAGCATTTAAAGACGTTAAGTTGATCCTCCAATCAATTCAAGCTAAGTTAGAAAAATTCAGTGCCCATAGGAATGTTAAGAAGGAGGTCAAGGCTTGACATGATAAAGAAATTAAGGGTTGAGACCGAAGCAAAAGAAGAAAAGGTTTAAGCTATGTAAGGAAATTTACAAGCTAGATAATAAGCCCAAGCCTTATGATGTTAAGATTCATTATTACAAGTGTGGCTCAATGAAGGTTTGGGTGTCCAAGAAATCTGAAGAAGGGCAGCCCAAGGAGGGATCCCCTCGAATTTTGGGAGACAAGGCCAAAGTAAATATGTATACCTTTTACCTATAAATTTTTTTACTAAAATCGGGCAAAGGACATCACTGGAAGAAGACATGATTTGCCCAGCTCAGATGATGAAGCTGAGGACAAAACAACCATAATGACTTTGCAATGGCCCCCTTTTATCTCAAACTAATCATATTCGACTATTATACACAAAGGTTAAATTGAACTTCATCCTAATCAATAGGGTTTTTACAGATAATGGTCCAGGTGCGTCTATTATACCCATTAAGTTCCTGAAGAAGATCGGCCTCACTAAGACTAAGTAAAAAGGGCCAACATGTCAATATGATATTTTACTAAAGGAAAGACATTGGTCGATGGATACATTGAGCTAGATTTAAAGATTGAGACATACACTACAAAGGAATGCTTCTTCATGGTAGATGTTGATGGTAGTTAAACTATTGTTGGACAGAGATTGGATACATGCTAACTATGTTGCCACATCCACTTTGCATCAAATGATATAGGTATGGAAACTCGATGATGAAGTAGAGGTTATTCATGGAGACCTAACCCCCTTTCTTGAAGTAGTTCATTGGTCGATGCAGTGATGTATAAAGGCAAGGTAAACTTTAAAAACATAGTTAAGGGGGTAACTTAGGATAAAACTTGATCAACTTAGGGTCCTAATGTCTATGTTTGAGCGGCTAGCCCTAGTTCACATTTAAGGTTGTTTTTTAGTTACTAAATCTAATGGTTAAATAGGCCAAAATGAAGGAGTGCTTCAAGAAAATCAAAAGGCTAATATTAGAGCATAACTCAATAACCTTAGCCAAGTGTATCTATAAAGATGAGTGAGATGACCACATGGCTCAACAATGGGTGTCAAATATTAATAGTACCCAAAAAACTAGATGATAAGTAAGCTTAGACTTAAGACCCCTTGAAAGAGGTAGACTTAGGCACCATGGGCTTGCCTCGATCAATATTTATTAGTGTAAAGCTGAATGATGAATTTAAGGCTAAGTTGATTACATTACTTAAGGAGTATAGGGATTGCTTTGCATTGGACTATTCGAAGATGCTAGGCTTAGATCGATCACCCATAAAAGATCATTTGCCCATCAATGAGGGATTTTGCCCATTCAAGCAGCCTATGAGGAGAATGTCTAAGAAAGTTGAAAAGCTTATTAGGGAAGAAATAAAAAGGCTCCTAGTTATTGGTTTCATCAAAATGGCTACTTTTGTGGAATGACTCTCCAACATTATCCTAGTCATCGAGAAGAATGGGAAGTTAAGAATTTGCATGGATTTTTGAAACTTGAATATAGCCATGCCTAAAGATGAATATCCCATGCCTATTACTGATACGATAGCAGTTATATGTAACATGATTCTTAGTTTCATGGATAAGCACTCTAGGTATAATTAGATAATGCATGCTAAGAAGATGTAAGCAAAATAGCCTTTCGGTACCTCGGGTTGTTTGGTGCTTATGAATGGGTTGTTATACCATTCGGCCTGAAGAACGTTGGGGCTACATATTAAAGAATAATGAATCATATCTTTCATGATATAATTAGAAAATTCATGGAAGTATACATTGATGACGTGGTGGTGAACTGTTAGAGTGAAGATGAGTACCTAGCCAAACTCAGAAAGTCATTCGAAAGAATGAGGGAGCACAAGCTCAAGATGAATCCTTTGAAGTATGCATCTGGAGTTTCTAGTGATAATTTCGTTGGCTTTTTAGTCCATCAGAGAGGCATTCAGATTGATAAGAATAAGGCTAAAGCAATCATAGAAGCAAAATTTCCATCTACAAAGAAGGAGTTATAGAAACTGATTAGCCAAATCAACTTTTTGAGGAGATTTATATCCAATACCATCGAGTAATTGAGTATTGTGAGGCCTCTACTCAAACTTAAAGACCAAGATGAATTTATGTGGAATAATGAACATCATAAAGTGTTTGATGAGATAAAGAGATACTTAACTAAACCTCTAGTTATGACTCTACTTAGGTCAAATATTCCTTTACACTTATGCATTTCAGCTAATGAGGTCTCAATTGGTTGCATGCTCACTTAAGAACAAAAAGGAGTTGCGAGAACCATGTATTATTTGAGTTATGTGTTCACTCCAGTGGAACAAAGGTATTCGAGCATAGAGAAATTGTGTTTGACAATGTACTTTACTTGTGCAAAATTAAGATTAAAATTAAGACACTATATGCTCACAGTAGTAGTCTTAATTTTATGCAAAATAGATATCCTCGAGTACATTCTCTCGTGATGTGAAGGGCCAAGCACTAGCTGATTTCTTAGCTAATCATCCTTGCTTAGACACCCCTTAAGAGCCTAAGGTTGAGATAAGTATGTTAAGCACTTGCCTTGGAGGATTTGGTTTGATGGTTCAAAAACAATAAGCTCAGTCGATGCAGGAATCATTTTACAATTACTAAAAGGCCTTGTGACTTAATTATCCTTGGCATTTGATTTTCCTTGTACTAATAATCAAGGCAAAATATAAGGCCCTAATTATTGCCCTAGAGATTTTAGCTTAGCTTGAGGCAAGATTTATAGAGATAAAAAGGGATCCTTTGCTGCTAGTGAATCAAGTTAGTGGGGCCACAAATGCAAATTGCTCAGTCTTATTACTTATTGTAATAAAACTAGACATTTAATTCAAGGGTTTCAGTCATACCACCTTGAGTTTGTTAAAAGAAGGGATAATGTAGAGGCAAATGAGTTAGCTCAAACAATCAATCGTTTCCAGTAAAGATTTCATATTTCTATTATGTACCGCCTAAAGTCTGTACTATGTGAAAGGTCATGTATAAAGTGAGTCAACTAACCTATGTGTGAGGTGTAATCTTTATTTCATAATAGATTAGAAGGAAGAGATGATCTCGTACTTGAAGGATCCAAATGCTCTAGTCAAACCACATATATGACATAGGGTAGCAAAGTTTTGTTATCTCAAGGGTGAACTTTATCGTCAATTGTATGGATGGGGAGATATTATTATGCATGGGGCCAAAACAAGCTATGCTAGTTATAGTCGAGGTTCATAAAGGGATAACAGGCTTAAATGAGTTAAGAAAGACGATGCAGAAGCTCTTGATCAAGTATGGTTATTATTGGCCAACGATGGAGAAAGATTTTTTTAATTATGCCAAAGGGTCCAAGCATGTTAAAAACACAGGCCTATTTAACATCTCTCAACTTAAGAATTATACTCGTTCATCAAATCTTGGACATTCAGAGGATGGGTGGCAGATCTCATTTTGTTGGCCTTAGGCACCAAGAAAGGGGGTTAAATTGGTGAATATAATTAGATGAATAGAAGGAGTAGAAAATGAGACACACGATTTATAGTGGTTCGGGTATAATCAATATGTCTACTCCCCAATTCTCTGCAATTGGGTGTTTCACTAACTTCAAATAGTATTTCCAAGCTCACACCTAACTTTTACACTTTGTGTTTTCAAGGCTCACACAATAACCTTTACACTACGTGTTTTCAAGCTCACACAATAACCTTTACACTATGTGTTTTTAAATCTCACACAACAACCTTTCCACAATGTGTTTTGAAGGCTCACATAATAACCCTTCTTACAGTTAGTGTTTAATGCTCACACTCAACACTAACAATCTCATAAAGAAGAAAAGAAAATGAGTAGCAAAAGATTGAGAGCTTTAATATAAGTAATGAATTCTATAACTTCTGCATTTATCACTGTTTGGTGGAGTATTTATACCCAATACCCACCAAAGACATGTTAGACTTTAAAGCTCAACAAATCTTCAAGACATGCTAGGCAGATTCTGCATTAATTGCATGTCAGGCAGGAGTCACGATTGTTAAATTCAAATTTCCACACGGGAGCTAAAAATTGCAGCAGAAAAACCCATTTGTGTCTAACGGCTAGTCCACGTGGCAGCTTCTCATTGGTCCATTAGGAAAATACAGTCATTGTACTCTTACTGCTCACAAAAGTCACGGTCACAATTCTTTTTTGTACAGGACACGACTCAGGATGCAAATTCTTCTATTTGAAAGATAATCTTTTTCTTCTTGATTCATGGTCGCTACCCAAAATGTTGCTCTCGCGAATTTTATTCTCCAATGGATACCTGGGACACTTGGCATGTTATGATTGTGGACTGGCTTCCTTCTTTAATCACTTTGCAAGTCGTGATCATGACTAAGGCATGACACACACCGCGAATTCGTTTGTGACTTTGGCACTCCCGTGTTTAGATGAGTCGCGGTAGCAAAGATGCCCGCAAATCCCTCTAGTCGAGTTTCATCCTTTCTTTAAACTAGGTTGCGGTCGCGAATTACAAACCACTGACAGCGAATTTGGATGAACTTTGTCTTTTAAAAGATTATGTAATCTTTCCACCTTCCAATTAAAATCTAACTTAATTTCTGCAAAACAACACTTAATTGAAAACATTAGGATTGATCAATCTCCTTTGTCAAGATTAAAAGAGGTCCAAGACTTAGAATTAACCATCCTAGTCCAACACATTTGAAACATTTTCCCACCTTCATCAAATCAACTTGTCTTCATCATAATGGTCACTGATTACTTCACTAAATAAGTGGAGGCCATACTAATCAAAGTACCAAACCAAACCTCGATCATCAAATTCTTTAAGGAGAGCATTCTCCATAGACATGGCTTGCCAAAGACTATCACCATAGACCAAGTGTTATTTTTACTAAATAGGATGTCTAGCAATTTTAGCAAGAGCATGGAATCAAGTCACTTCATTCAATGCCTTATTATGCCTAATCTAATGCCTAAGCAGAGGCGATGAATATGGTTATAAAGTTGAATTTTCAGAAAATGGTAGAGGGTAAACCTAAAGTTTGGCATGAATTGCTATCTGAGACTATAAGCAATATGAACCATAATCATGATAGCTATAGGTTCAACTCATTTTAAGTTGGTCTGTGGGCATGAAGTTATGATCCTAACCAAATTAATAGTTCATTCAAGATAAATTAATAGTGAGCGAGTTCAATTTGGTCATGTTAGAGGAAATTGAAGCCTTGGATAAGTTAAGGTTAAAGGCTCTTATATTCAAGTCTAGAAGAAGAAGGTTGAATGAACATATAATAAGCACTTGAAATCGAGAAGTTTTGACAAAGGTGATTTGGTATGGAAAGCCATTCTCCTAGTAGGGCAAAGGACCATGCACTTGGAAAATGGTATCTAAATTAAGATAGCCCATTTGTTATTACTAAAATTATGAGGAATGGAGAATATCACTTAACTAATTAGGATGGCGAGGTTCAAGACCATTCAATCAATGTTAGGTTTCTCAAGAAGTATAGATCTTCAATATGGAAAGGAGTGGATCGTTCAATATTCAGAGCGAGGAACTTGTAAAGTTTGGTCTTTTTAGTCGATTATAATTAGGTTTGGTCTCTGCTCATGGAATTGATCTAAATTGTTAAGTGATTATCAAATAGTAATTATTTAGCCATTAAATGAACTTGTCCTTTAGCTGAGAGATCATTAATTATTATTGTATTCTGACCTAAGCATTAACTTATTCAAAGTTTTTCTTTATTGGTGATATAAGTTTTTATTTGATAAGTGATGCTTACATTTCGGCCTAAGTATTTACTTATGAATAAAGATTATTTATTGGCTAAAATTAGTATCTTTTTATATTTATGTTAATTCCAATTCCATTTATGTGGTGCATTCATAAAAGTATAAAATGAGGCAATACATCAAAATTGAAATATCCAACATTCACCAAAGAAATGAAAAAGGATTCATTCATGAAAGTATAAAATGAAAGATCAAAAGTAAAATGGTCTAAATGTAAGAGGCACTCATTCAAAAGTACATCAGGAGGAAATGATTACAATGTTAAAATTCAAAGTACAATAATCACTTAAGGCATCCTGAATTTAAAGCCTGAAATAAGGTCAAATATTGAAAACATGGATTCTTGAGCAATCTTTTGATTTTTTTTTCTATAGTATGAAAGGTCTTATTAATCTCCTTTTTGCTGATCGGCTAAAGAGCACCATGAGTCAATGACTTTAATTTGTCCTTTAGTCCTTAATGAGTCACCTCACCTTAGCTAGCTCGACTAGGAGTTCTTTTTCTTTATGCCTTAAAAGAACAACCTCGTTATCTTGGAGTGAATTAATGGTAGCTCTCTCTTGGATAATTTGTTGGTCAAGTGATAAGACTTCATTTCTAAATTTAGCCATTTGGGCAATTAGTGTATCGACTTGTTATATCTTGGTTACCAAAGCAGGTAGTTCTTTCCTAAAGTTCTCCAGCATTTGCTTTTAGTCGACACTCATCTCGACCTCTGTGGCATGATTAGAAATGAAGTTCAAATCCTTTTAGAAAGTTGTAAGATGCATTGAGTCCAAGAAAGTTGAAGTGGATAGAGTAGAAAAGCGATAAAGGCAAGCTAGTACATCCTTGGAGTGATTTTTTATTTCAATTGTGGCATCTTTCCTTTCACCCTCCACTCCAACTTTGAATTTTTCTTCTTCTTGGTCCAAAAGAGCAAAGTAGTCAATGAACTTTTAAAATAAAGGAAATAAGTAATTAGGATTCAAAAAGGCATTTTTGTTAGAAATATATTGGCTAATAAACATACCTCTAGAGAATGAACTGATTCAAAATCCTTAGACAATTTTGGTTTACTCAACTCTTTACCCACTAGTCTCTTTCATATGACCTTGTCTTGTTTAATCAGTTTTGGATCCACAATCGGTTAAGAAGTATGCACATGAGCTTAGGGATGGAAAAAATAGATAATGGAGAAGGCTAAGTTGTGGTCGAGTAAGTGAAGGATCGCTTGGGGGTATGCTTCAAGTTATATCAACTAAACAATTTCCTTATTATACTATTCAGCTTGATTTTGACAACAAATCATTTCCATCTTCTTTTTTGTTGGCTCGATTTCCTTGGCCACTTATTTGCCAACAAGGTCTGGAATTTTTTTAAGAATAGCCTCTGCAATAAAACATAAAGATTATATAAATGTTCACAAGGCTAAAACGGCACAAATAGAACAATTTCCATGAATGAAATTCATACCTAAGAGTATGATTCACTAAATACAAGTTGTTCAGTGCCTGGCTCACCAAGGTATGGGCCAATCCACTTTAGATGGTTGTGTTTCCTTCTTTCTTCTGGTGTTAGGATAGTTTTTGTTATACCAAATGGTGCATTTGGAATTAGTGGGTGACAATCAACCTAAAGCCTTTGAAAAAATTAAAGCCAAATAGTAGGTAATATGTTCTCCCTCCAGTAAATGTACCTCTCTTAGCCTTAGATCGACTAATCATGCATCAACTTGCCCTTAATGAGTTGTACTCTTTTCAAAATAGTCTTTTACTCAAGGTAATTATACATGAACCCATTAAATTTTTCAAAGACAAGTATTTCAATGATGTGCAAACCTTTTGACTTTAACTAGCCTTGCATAGAAGAAGAAATAATGTTCGCAGATAATGGCCAAGGAAAAGTTTGCAAAGTCAAATTATCTTTAGTCGACTTCTTCATCTAAAAGTTGGCAACAGTTTCCCACCAAGAAGAGAAGTCATTAGAAGTTGAATAACTAATTTCCTAGTCAGTGAGTTTAATAAGCTCCCTCCTTTTCTCATTAAGAGTGGAGATCATTTCAACTATGCTCAAGTCTTTGATCTTTAGTCAAACATGAGGTTGCCCCTAGTTAAACGAATAGGGTAAAGGAACTGGTACAAACTGCACAAGTCTGAATTAACGATCGAACTAGTTAGGATTATATATTTCAGCCCCACGTCAATTACTTTTATTCATTTATAGGAAATAAAGGAAATGAAGGTCTCTCAAGATTAAGTAGCTCACTTAGCTTTCAGCCAATTGAAATACTTTATCGCCAAAGCGAGGATCATGAATAATGGCATTTTTGTATGAAAATCTTATCCAAGATGGACCAAATAAGGATGTACAAAGTTAGCAGATGGAATATTTTCTATTATTAGAATGAAAGAAGGGAAAAAAGAAAGGAAAACTATTACTTATAGGAAAAAAAATTATTTTACCCACTAGCCATAGTTTGGAATAAATGAAGGAGATGGTTGAGTCCTTATGGTTAACTCTAGGAAATAAGCCAAAAGCCAAAATTGTACTATCTAGAGAGGACCTCCCATTATCCCAAATGTATTAGAATCTTTGGTTGGGAGGAATCCATATAGGCCATGATAAATATGAGCGAGAATCATTGGCCCAAGAGATAGTTTTCGTTAACATGCTAAGCCTATGGCTACTGTTGAACTAGGATAATCAACCCTAGGTTTAAAACCTCTTTTGATCTTGACAAAGTAGATTGATCATCACTAATGTTTCAAATAAGTGTTGTTATTGCAGAATTGAATCAATTCCTCAAGAAGAAATGAAGAAGTTGATGTATTCCAAAGTAACATGTAAATCGCGACCGCAACCTACAAATTCGCGACCGCGATTTATGTTAAGACATGTTGAAAATCAAGCAGGCGAAATAGCAGTGTCATTCTCGGTCGCGATCCCTGAAAAGGGAAAGGTCAAAATGTCACAGACGAATTCGTGGTAGAAATCTCGGCTGAGTCGCTACCGCGAATTTCAAAGAAATTCAAGAGGGAAGCAAGTCCACAACCACAGCCTGACAAGTGTCCAATGAGACTGTTGGAAGTCAAAAATAGCGAAGACATCTTACTAGTAGCGACTGCGATCCTTGTGGAAGAAAGTTACCATTTTTGGCAGTTGAATTCGCGGTGTCTGTCGCGCCCTGTGCAAGAAAAACTCGCGACCGCGACTTCTGAAAGTAGGTAAAGAACAACGACTATATTTTTCGTGTGAACTA
>CATIWR010424660.1:0-12218 GCA_949677035.1 Omphalea diandra | reverse complement strand
TTCTACCCAACTTCCTAACCACCCTATCCGTCATTTTTTTTTTTAATTTAACCCAAATTTAACCCCCCCCCCCCCCCCCCCCCCCCCCCCCCCCTTTTCTAGTTCCTTAGGACAACAGTGTTCTAGGAGTTAAAAAGTTATATGAGATACCATACTCATCACAAAAGCTATGAAACTTAGCATTTTCAAACTTTCCTCTATGGTCACTTCTAATAGAAGAGATTTTCAAATCCTTTTGGTTTTGAATTCTCTTGTTAAAGGTCTTAAAAGCATTAAAATAAGAATCCTTGTGAAGAAGGAACAATACCCAAGTATATCTATAGTAATCATCTACTATTACTAATGCATAATGTATGCCTCCCAAGCTAGATACACTAGCGGGTTCAAATAGATCCATGTGAAGCAATTGTAATGGTCTAGAAGAACTTACCTTGTTCTTAGCATTTAATAAAGATTTGATTCATTTACCTCTTTGACATGCTTTACAAACTCCTTCTTTTGCAAACTTGACTTCAGGTGGGCCTCCAACCAAGTTTCCTCTCTCACTTATTGAGGAGTTCCATGTTAACATGTCTTAGCCTTATATGCCAAGTTTTACCTTGATCCACTATAGAGACTAAACACTGTGCATTTTGGTCAACTTGAGAATTTAAATCAATCATATAAATATTATGAACTCTTCCACTAATGAACAGAATTTTGTTATCATTCACCCTTGACACATAGCTTATTTATGGTTCAAACATAACTCTAAGACGTTTGTCACACAACTGACTTACACTTAGTAAATTGTGTTTGAGTCCATCAATGAGTAGTAATTTATTAAGGATAGGTGAGTCATCATCCTTACTAACTTTACCTATGTCAATAACTTTGGCTTTGCCATTATCTCTAAAAGACACATTTGCAAGTCCTCTAATGTTATCCAATTTGTGGAGAACTTCCTTTCTTTTGTCATGTGCTTTGAACATCCACTATTAAGATATCACTCTTGCTCTTCAACTTGGGATTTCAAGTACATCTACAAAATAAGGAGATTTATGTCTTAGGTACCCAAACCTTCTTAGGTCCTAGGGGGTTAGCTATTGTCAACTACTCATCATGCCTTATAGAATGGCAATGATAGGCAATGTAGCTATATATACCATAACAAAAACAATCACCATCAAAATGAGGTAGTGTCCTACTTCTAGGTGGAACATGTACATAGCATATATGAGACTTGTAATTCCTTTGAGCAATGTGTCTTGGAGTGTTTCTTATGTGAGGAATTCTCTTATATTTTATATGTATATATCCATAATTATGCTAATTTTTATTTTTTTGCACACCTTGCCTCTTAGGCTTGTATGCATGGTACATATAAACATAATTTGCTTTATAAAGAGCATGTCTCAATTTTGTGTGAATGTGTCGAGACTTATCCTTTGTGTCATTTATCTTAGCATTTCCCTTCTTAGGAACTTTTGGCATTCTTATGGTGTTAGGAACACTATCTTCCTTAGCCATAACAAAGATTGTTTTGAAGGTTGAAGAAGCAATTGAAGTAGAGGCATTGTAGTCCAATCCATGCTTGATGGATGGGCTCTTTTGAACATCAAGGATGGAATCTAACTTATCCTTTCCTTTGCTGAACTTGTTGAGGCTTTCCTTAAGCTTAAGGTTTTTGACCTTTAGAATGATCTTTCATAGTGAACTTTTTGGTTGGAGTTTCTTGACATTTAGAATAATCTTTTAAAGATTTGTTCTTTTTTTTTTTTTAAGAGAGGAGGTGTTAGACTTGAGAGTCTTAACTTTCATAGTGAACTTGGTGATTATAAAGTACAATTCATCTCTAGAGTAGAAATCGAAAGGATTTACCTCTTTGTCATAATCATAGTCACTTTCACTGTTGGATGAGTGTTCACTTGAGGATTCATTTGATTGCTCCTCAGTTACCATAGGACAAAGGTTAACTAACTCCTTTATGGTTTCCTCCATATCAAGTTTGGATTCAATAGTATCATCCCAAGTAGCTTTATACACTTCCTTTCTTTTCTTAAAGGTGTGTTTTCTGGCAGGAAGCTTACTCTTATTGATTTTGGGACAATCTAATTTTATATGCCCTTTTCCATTGCATTCATAGCAGATGAGTTAACTCTTACTACCTCTCTTCTTATATGTCCTTGCCCCTCCACTCTTTTAGTTTTAAAGGAATCTCTTTACTTGATTGGTGATGAGGGTGAGATGTTTATCTTTGCTACTATCTTCATCATCACTAGAGGAAAAAGATGTTAGTAAATAAGAAATAGATGGAGATTCAAAATGTACCTCTTTGGCTTTCAATGCCAAGTCTTTCTTTTTCATTCTTGGGTTTTTTGTTGGCTTTTCAAAAGTGATTTCATGAGCTAATAGCTTCCCCATAAGCTCATCAAGTGACAGGGCTTCAAACTTGTTGGCCTCCTTTATAACCATTTTCTTAGCTTCCCACTTATCTTTGGGAAGTGTTCTTTAAATGTTTGATACCATGTCCTCATTTGAATAGGACTTTCCAAAAGTTTGAGAGTTCCCACGATGTTAATAAATATATTGTACACCTCAGTAATAGTTTCACCAAGTTGATATACAAATGTTTCATACATGTATGTGTGCATTTGTTTTTTTTTTTTTAACTTCACTGGTTCCTTCTTGTTGAGTTTGTAATATGTCATATTTCTTTGATTGATGTACACATTTGCAACTTAGCATACTAAGATTTATGGATTGCATAGAACAAAACATGTATTGCTCATTTATTCTTTAGGTTTACCTTTTTGTCTTCAGTAGTCCCTTCACTTTTAGGCTTCGTTACAAGAACTTTCAGAAGTAGTTTTGTTGGAACTTCTCTTCCTTCTTCAACAATGTCCCATAAATCAATGGTTTTACTATCAAGAATGATCTTTATATGATTATTCCAATATCTACAGTCATCACCCCTAAAGAATGGTGGTTTGTGGATGGATTGTGATTCTTCATGACTTGTGATGATATTTGTTTTTAAGCACTTAAGCTTTGATGAAGAGACTAGCTCTGATACCAATTATTGTCCCTCAATGCCCTAGAAGGAGAGGCTGAATAGGGCAATGAAAAGTAATCAAAAATAAAAACTAGGTGCGAAAATGAATGAAGAATCAAGACAGGAGATTTATAGAGGTTCAGCACAACTTGCCTTCGTCCTTTCTTTTAATATATCCACTAGAGCATTCACTATCAAGATAGCTTAAGACGCTATCAACCACCTTTACAATAGTAGTTTTTAGGCTCTACCAAGTCATTACAAGTAGACTTACAAGTGCTACTAGAACCTTTTTCCAAAGTAGTTTCTAGGTACTACCTTAGACCTTCCAGGAAGTATGATTTTTTAAGATCTCCTAAGAACTCCTAACCAAGGGTTTCCTCAAATAAAACACAACTTTAAAGATGAGGATAACTCTCTCACTTAAGCAATAAAACACTTTAAAGTATACTCATAAAGTATGCTTGATCCGGTTTAGAGTAATATTGTGAGAATTTTTGGAAAGCTTACTCTTCAACCTCCATTTTGAAGATGACACTTGCAAGCTTTAAACAATGATCTTCTCTTGATTTTTAGATCACTCTTGGTCACCTTTTTTATTAGAAAATAGGTTTAACAATAGGATACTAACTTAATGGAATGATTTTCTCTTTGTTTCTTTTGAGAGTGGGTTCTTTAATAGGTTGAAACAAAGAACTAACTGTTACAAAGAAAGTTGTCACTTCATATCACAAATGTAGCCACTTAATGCCTATTAAAAATTCTCCATGCCTATTATTGAGTCATCAACCATCATTGATTTTTTGAAACCAGGTGATTGTCAAGCAAAATACAACTTCAATGGTCATTGGTACTAACAAAATGCCTATTGGAACTAGTTGCTAGAGTGAAGTTTATCTTAATGCTCCTCCTTTGACTTTTTCATTTATTTATTCAACTAATCTTCAATGGTTGTCGGATATTCTCAATGTCTGTAGGACTTCAGCCCTTATTGAGATATGTACAATGCTCGCTATAGATTTTTAAGAAGGTGTGAACTTGATGCTTTATTTTCAAGATCTTCAGTAGTACATCAATAGTTGTTGATGAACTTTCAATGCCCATTGAATACCATCAATGTCTGTTACGTTATTAAGAGTGCCTCATTAGAGGGTCCAAAAACTTTAAGTCACTCTAGGCAGTTTTTCAACATCTATTGGTGTGATCTAATGCCTATTTCAAAATCTTGAGAGTTTAACTCAATTCAAGTCACTTGGTCCAACGCATGTTACTAAAATTAAATACCTACTGAGAGATCAAGAACCACTCCCATTGCAAAATTATAATGCTCGCTACAAAGTTCAATATGCATAGCTCATGTGTTTGAGTTATCAAATGTCTGTTGTAGTAAAGGACAACACCTATTGTTAGATCTAGAAGTCTTTAATCATTGCTAGGGTGACATTCCAATGCATGTTGAGTTCATTCAATGCCTGTTGCTAAAGTTAGAATACCTATTGAATTATGGCAACACCATTGGAATGTCAAGCTTAGTTTGTTTGATCTTTACTCTCTTAATGCTTAGAGTTTTCAAATATAACTCTTTCTCCAATCATCATGGTTCAATCAATTGATGTACGTATAAGAATTAACACATATAACTTAGATAAAGATTAGATTCATCAAAGGTAAAACTTGATATGTTTGTGATACCAATAACTTAGACAAAGGTTTAGCTCTTAGATATTTTTATGATCATTAAAACAAAGCTTGGTTCAATAGAATCTACTCAATCAAAATATGATTATGATAAATGCTAATACTATTTCGCTGTGGAATAAAATGGAGAATTTAATTCATCTAGTGCTAGATATTTTAAAGACTTAGATTGGATAACAAACCATTTGGATATCCATCTAAGCACTCTTCTATAAAATAAGTTTCAAATAGAAGATACTACCACCCAGAAAAAGAGAAAGGAAAAGATAAGTTGAAGAAAGATGAAACAAGTAAGGTTGTACCAACAGATGATTCTGAAATTAATATATTAAGGGAGATATGAAATATGTTATGATTTACAACTTTATTGGCCTCAGTCCATTTGGAACTGCACCTAATCTTAAGAAAACTCTAACCTCTAAGCATTGAACCTGATGTTTTTTTTTTCTTGAATCTTTTCTTTCTATTTTCTTGAAATTTAGATTTGTTGCTTAATGGTGGCTGGACTACATATGTTTATAAGTTATTTTTGTAATCTAATGTATATTCCCTTTAATGAAGTCAAATATTTTTATTGACTCTTATATGTTTTCTGAATTCATCATTTATTTTATGTTTACTTGCTACCATATTATTTTTCCTTAGTTTACTTGTAATGCTCCCATAAGCTCTTTTTATTTATGCTAAATAGAGAATAAGCATAAATAAGTAGATAAAGAAAAATCGAATAAGGGAAATAAAGATAAAATGATATGACAAAACAGAGTAAGGACATGAGTATAAATTGTTTGATGATGTTTAAGTAGAAATCAAGCTCATATAAGATATATTACTAGCATTAATGTTTATATATTAGCCTTGAATTGGTTAGAAATCAATATGGCATAACCTAAAAGGGAGATAACTACATATCTAAAATTGTAATATAATTAAGGGGGAAGTTCAAACATGTTAAACACTTTGCCTTCTTTCATTTTCAATAAATAATTATTTGTCATCATTAAAAAGGGAGACAATGTTGAACTTTTGAGTTTTAATTCTTATTTTAATGATTATAAATTCTTATTTTGATGATTATAAATAAAGATTAAAGGACAAAATCTTATGCAAGTGTTTTTAGTATACCTTACAAAATCATTAATACCATAGTTCTTGAAGTTTAAAAGAAGGAAACTCAAGACATGTTTTTCATATCCTAGCAGCTTAAATTCATAATAAAAAGGTCTATACACATTTATTAAGCAAGATTAAAGAAAATTTAAGTAAGACCAAAACTTATATTTTGAGCAAAACTAGACAAATTACTACAAAACTCTATCAATGACTGTGGAATATTAACCAATGATTGTTGAAGTGCTTAACATAGATTAACAAAGATAAATGACTAGTTAAAAAAAAGTCCTCTAGAAGTGGCTAAAGCATTTTTGTAAAACGGACCTCACTCCAATACTTGTGAGAGAAATTAATGATTGTAAATAAGCATCAACACAAGTGGAGAGATGTCTAATGCATGTTGATATAACTGATGCATTTAGTCAACAATGAGTGTGAAAATCCCCAACGACCATTAAAAGAACAATGAATATGGCATATGAGATAGTGCCAGTTGGAAAAGTATTTTAGATAAAGTTGTGGAGCCAATGTAAAACTTTTAGCAAGTCATGAAGTTATAAAAATTATAGGAAAGGTTTCAATGGTCATGGATCAAACAATGAGCATAGGAGAATGATAATTGAAAAAGCATTCTAGCGAGGCTGTGAGTTTGAATAAATCAAAAATGTTGGACTAGGTTGGTTAAACCTATGTCATAAGCCTCTTTTGATCTTGACAATGAAGAATGATCAGTTCTAATGCTTTGAATAAGTGTTATTTTGCAGATTATAAGATTTATTTTCATTGGAAGTTGAAGGGAAGTCCAAATCTCTATCTTTTAGAAGAACATCCAAATTCATAGTCAGTATCCTCTCAATTGCGACCACGACATTGTTATTAACATTGATGGAGCTAGGCCAGAGGAATTTGCAAGCAAATTCATAGTCACGACTCAGCTAAAAGAGCATTGATTGATTCACAGAGGAATTTGTGTGGCATTCATGTTAGAGGTTGCGACTACGAATTTCATAGTAACAAAAGAAGGAACTAAAGCAATAGCCACAACATGCTAAGTGTCCAAGGCAACCATTGAAATCAAGAATCGTGAAGGCAAAGAATTATTCACGACCTCAATTCAAGAAGTTGTAGTTTCCTTATCAAGTAGAGGAATTCACGATCTCAGTCGTGCTCAAGACAAAGCTAACTCGCGATTGCGACTTTTTTAGTAATTGGTTGAACATAATGGCTATATTTCTTAAACAACCAATAGGTGAAGGACATGTGGACTACCATTAGACACAAAACGGAGTTCTCTAACATGATTTTCGGCTCCTTAGTGCTAATTGAAAATTCGCGACTGTAAACTAAGAGTAGCGATTGCGACTTCCGCCTGACAAGTATTTAATGTAAAATTTGCCTAGCACAAATTGGAAATTTGGGATAGTTTTTGAGTAATGTCTCTTTGGTGGATGTTGGCTATAAATACACCACCAAACTGATGTAAATGAAGAAGAATTTAATTAATTGTAACCAAACTCTTGCCAATTGGCTACTCATTCTTTTACTCTTATTTATATGTTGTTGATTGTTTAGTGTGAGCAATAAACACTTTTGTAAGTAGGTTAAGAATTAGCCTAGATTCTAAAACTTCTGTAAGACATTGAAATGTGAGCCTATCAAAAACACTTGTGAGAGGTTTCTATATGAGCATAAAAAATACAAGTTGTAAGGATTTTGTGTGAACCATAAAACACAAGTTGTATAATGTTAGACTAGGTTGGTTAAACCTAAGTCATGAACCTCTTTTGATCTTGACAATAGAGATTGCTCAATTCTAATACTTTTGTTAAGTGTTGTTTTGCAGATTATAAGTTAGTTTTTTCATTGAAAGTTGGATGGAATTTAAAATCTCCAACTTTGATAAGTTCATCCAAAGTCGCGGTGTGTATAGCCTAAATCGTGATCGCGAATCAGTCATAAGGATGAATGAAGCTAGGCTAGAGAAATTCGTAGGCAAATTTCATAGCCACGACTTAGCCGAAGGAAGTGAGCTTGAGTCATAAAAGAATTCAGGGTAGGCATCGTGTCTGGATTCGCGACTGTGAATTTCATAGTGACAAAGGAGGGAACCAAAGTCATAGCCACAACATGCCAAGTGTCTAAGGTAGACATTGAAGATCAAAAATTGTGAGGGTGAATTATTGGTCGCAATTGCGACTCAATAAGCTGTAATATCCTCATCAAACAAAGGAATTTGCAGTCTCAATAGTGCCCAAGGCAAAGATAACTCGTGACCGCAACTTTTAAGAAGTAGCTAGAACACAACGGCTATATTTCATGGACAACTAATGAATAGCTAACACATGGACTAGCCGTCAGACACAAGATGGGGTTCTCTGCCATGATTTCTGGCTCCTCAGTGCAAATTAGAAATTCACGATCGTGAAATGGTAGTAACGACCGTGACTTCCGTCTAACAAGCATTTAATGCAAAATTTGTCGAGCACAATGTGGAGATTTATTGATAGTTTTAAGGTAATGTCTCTTTAGTAGATGTGGGCTATAAATTCTCCACCAAACATATGTAAAATAAAGAGAATTTATTAATTTGTAACCAAGCTCTTGCCAGTTTGCTACTCAATCTTTCATTCTCATTTATGTGTTATTGAATGTTAAGTGTGAGCAATAAACACCATTGTAAGAGGTTAAGAGTGAGCCTGGATTCAAAACTCTTGTAAGAGGTTGAAGTGTGAGCCTATACAAAACACTTGAGAGACATTGTTGTGTGAGTCTAGAAAACACAAAGTTGTAAGGTTATTGTGTGAGCCATAAACCTAAGTTGTAGAAGTTTGGCGTGAGCTTGAAAACACCAGTTTAGTGGAGTGAAATACCCAATTGTGAAGAATTAGGGAGTGGACGTAGGGGTTTGTTAATACCTGAACCACCATAAACCTTTGTGTTATTTCTTCTTATCTTCTTCATCACCTTCTAAACACTTAAACTCTCATTTTTAATTTTAAAAACAACCACCAATTCAGCCCCCCCTTCCTGGTGCACTAGGCCAACAAGTGGTATCATAGTCATGTCTTACAAAAAAACCTTAATTATGTGAGTAAAGGTCATGGCACAAGAAGGAATCCACACCCAACTCAAACCTTATTTCAATGGAGCAGACTATATTCATTAGAAGTATAGGATGGAGATCTATCTAGATACTAATGTAGTGGATCTATGGGATATTATTGCTAAATAGTGGAAGCCACCCACTAAAGTGGTGGATGGGAGTGAGGAGTTAATCCTTAAAGAAGAATGGATTAAATTACACAGAAGATCCAATGGCAAAAATAAAAGAGCCATGCAAATCCTTTTAAGTTCTCTCTCAAAGAAATTGAAAAGGTTCAACATTGCCAAACTATTCATGGTATTTGAAAGGCATTGAAGAACTATCATGAGGGCACCACCTTGGTGAAATCCAGCTGACTTGAGATGTCCATGACGGAGTGGAAGCTATTCATGATGAAGAAGGAAGATAGCATAACAAATATGACAAATCAGCTCCTAGCTATTGTCACTAATGTGAAGAAGTTTGGTAGGGTTCTCACAAATCATGAGGTAAATTCCAAAATTCTAAAATCTTTGCCTCTTGAGAAATTTAAAGCTAGAGTGTGTAGTATCCAAGAATCTAACCCAAAAATAGGGAAAGTGTCAACGAATGTCTTGATACGTAAACTCTTAACTCATGAGTTAGCATTAAAGAAAGATGAAGAAATGAAGAGAATGAGAGGTCAAAGGGAGAAATTTAAAAAACTAGAAAAAAGGACCTTGGCACTCAAATCATCTTCAAAGGAAAAGGAAGTAGAAATAGCCTCTAGTAAAGAAGAGAGTGACAAGAAGGAGGAGGAACTTGTAATGCTTTCTAGAAATACCAAGGAGCTTATTAGAAAAAGAAAAGAAAGAAGGAACTTTAAAAAAGCAACTCCAACTCCCAAAGAGAGATCGAACGATGTCACTTGTTATGAGTGTTGTAACATCCTCAACCCAAATCATATGTATTTTTATTATGTTATATTTGAATATATGCTTTGGATAAATAATTTTTTTTTTTAGACATGTGAATTAGAGAATTGGAGAAACACAATGATGACACTTGCACCCTTACATTTGGGGCACTTGAACATATATGTAATGTTTGCATAGTTGCATGGAAAATTATCTTATGTTGTGTGTATGTTATAGTATCATAAATAATGGTGTTTTAGAGCTTAATTAAAAGTATAAGGAGCATCTAGGGAGTAGGAGATGGATGAAGATGCTTAAGGAGTGAAGAAGAGGGACTAAAAGAGGAAAAGTGAACTTCTAACCAATGGAAATGAAATACCATGATTTTATATTGTTATAATAAGTTTACATATGACATTTAGGGTCAAATTATTGAGTAAAAATTATGAGTTATACCAGAAGAAAGAGAGAGCTAAGGAAGAAAGAAAGGAAGGAAGGAAGGAAGGAAGAAGAAGAAGAAGAAGAAGAAGAAGAAGAAGAAGAAGAAGAAGAAGAAGAAAAAGGAGAAGAATAGGGAGAAGAGTGAGCTGCCTAGGGAAAGAGTCCTAAGGTTTTCTAATTTTGGGATAATAGGTAAGTTAATTTATCTTCTTCTCAACTGAAATTAACCTCTCATGACATGTTAATCATGCATGGTTAGTGAGAATTAAAGAGTAATTGAGGTAGAGCTATTGGATGGAAGTTGTAATCCAAGAGAACAAGAGTTGATTTTGTTGATTTTGTTGTTAGAGCAGAATTTTGCACCCATGATTTCATAACCCTATAAGAGGAATTAAGGAAAGTTCAAAATATCAAAGTTATAGCTTTATGTCTCATATAAATTTGCATGAAACAGTTTTGTTTGATTTTGTATGTGTGAGGAGATATGACTCCTTCAGTAGGGCTAGGTCACATACGAACTGAGATGATCTCAGTCTTCTGTTTTCTTATATTTTGATGGTCATATTCTGATTTTGACAAAGTTAAAAACATGAAACTTGTATCTTTATATTCTCTCTAAATACATGTAAATAATTTTTGATTGATTTTCTGTGTGGAAAGAGATATGGCTCATTGATTAGGACTGACCCCATACCGGGATGAAACCTCACATTTCTTTTAATTCTATTTTCCAAGAATTTGATGGCCATAGATTCAGAATTTGATGATGGTCCAAACTTAAAAGTTGTGTATTTATGTCTGATCTACATTCTTGTGAAATATTCTTGCCAAATCCAACATGGTTGTTGAGATATTGTCCCTTCATCATGACTGTTTGTCAACATGTTACAAACCTGCTCACCCTGAGATTTTGTCCTTTGTTTTGGTGAATTTATATACTGAATTAGACAATGAGTAAAACATGAAAAATGTTCATTTATATGTTTTGTAATAGGTGGTAGATTCTTATTACAACTAGATTAGTACAATTTCAGATACACCTAAGAATGTAAGACCTACTCAGACTGAGATGACATTGTAATAAGGCAAAATTCAAAAATTCACCACATTTTCTATGTGTCTGATATTGACTTGAAATTTGAATATGTTGTATCATTATGTGTCTAGTTTATTAAAAAAAGAATCAAGTAATTTGGATAAGTATATCTAGAGTTATTGTTGTAAGAGTATAGCAAGCTCAGGCTGCCATATAAGGAAAATGTGCATAAATATCATGTCCCCTTGCATGAATCATGCCATAGTTGCATAACAAGATGAAAATCTTACTTTATCATCATGAATTGATTTGGTGTATTGAAATAGGTCCTTAAGGCATTGAGGATAATAGTGGGAATAAGTCGAGACCATCCACGGCTAAATAAGCTTGAAAGAGGAGGTAAGTAAATAACTAATGGTAATATATATGTGATTGGTTAAATGCCATGAACTTATACTCAATGGAAGGAAATGTTGTTTAATGTGATGATACTATGGCATACATAGATGAAAGATTGTTATATTCATGATTTATTTATTTTCATGAGATGTTGATAAATTACGACTTGAGAATGGGAGTATGTGGTGATATGAGCTTCCAAAGTTACGGGTGTTATTATTAGTCATGATATTGCTGAAATTTTGTTAGATTTATAGTTGATTGGTTGAAAGGCTAATATTTTATGTTGTTGGCAGGTAAAACTATTTGATAGTCTATGTGGCAATGATATCTTTAGCCTGTGTGGCAATAATATATAATAGCCTTTATGGCAATAATATATATAATAGCCTGTGTGGCGATAAGATTTGATAGCCTGTGTGGCGATAAGATTTGATAGCTTGTGTGGCGATAAGATTTGATAGCTTGTGTGGTGATAAGATTTGATAGCTTGTGTGGCAATAATATTTGATAGCTTGT
>CATIWR010424578.1:0-54920 GCA_949677035.1 Omphalea diandra | reverse complement strand
GGCATTTGGCATGTAGATGAGAGGGGTATTTCTGATACCATCACTAATTATTTTACTAATATTTTCAAATCTTCTTCTCCTAGTCTCTGTGATGTGGAACAGGTTTCATCTATTGTGCCTGAAAGAGTCGCTAACAACTTTGAACAGTTACTTGTTATCTCCTGTTATTGTAGAGGAGGTAAGACAGGCACGTTATGATATGCATCCATCCAAAGCTCCAGGGCCTGATGGGATGTTTGCATTGTTTTACTAGAAATTCTAGCATATTGTGGGTCCTGATATCATTGTAGCTTGTTTGGAGATCTTAAAAGATGGAGCTAGATGTCCTTTGTTTTAACCATTTTTGGCCATACTTTTGGTTATCTGCTTATCTACCTTCCTATAGCAAGATGTCCTTTATTATGTTGACAATTTATACTTATATGTGAAGATTTTGATAATTAATTAATTTTTAAACTGGTGTGTGTCTATATATATATAATAATTGTAGAATTTTTAATTTTAAAATTATATTTATGAATATATGTGAAAAATTATTTTATTATACATTTATTTATATAATTTAATATATAAAATATTAACAGTATAATATTATCAGTCATTTTATGAATTAATAATAGCTGCTAATATAATTTATCAAAACACTAAATATCAAATTGTTATCAGCTACATCTATCAGTTATCTCAAATAAATTCTTAATTATATAAAATTAGTTGTCTTCCTTATTTTTAATAAATCATTGTGATTTTCACTAGAAATAATAATTTTATAGCATTTATTTAGGCTTGATGACTGAAAAAAATTTATAACTTTATGTCAATTTATAATTTTAGCCATAAATTATATTATAATTATACATTTAAATTTAAATTATAATTTTAGTTATTTCACTAAAATTAATTAGAATTGACATAAAAAATATATATTTTATTGATGTGACATAAAAATATTTTTTTTCTCTCTCTCCTTCATATCATTGTAAAATAATTATTTTTCAAGCAATATCATCATAAAGTGTATTTTTATATTAATTTTAATTAAATTTTATTAAATAATTAAAATTATAACTTAAATTCACAATTATAATGTTAAAAATTTGGGTTGCAAATTAATGTAAAATTTAAATTTTCATATCACTGAGCCATTTTTAAAGGAAAAAATGAAAAGAAAAAACTTCAATTCTATTCCATGATTTGTTTATCAATAAAATATTTTAACTTAATGTTATTTTTAATATTATTTTTATGGCATTTCTTTTTACCACTTGAGTGTGGAAAATTACTGAAATAATATGAAAATAATTTTTTTCTCAGAAAAAATTCTATAATGTCTTACTGAAATTTCAATAAAATTTACAAAAATTAAAAAAACAAAAAGTTTTGAATAAAACTAGAGCCATAAAGATAGGTACAAATAAAAATCATTCAATAGATGTAAACACTATAATATCATATATAATGTCATATGTGTTGTTGATTATAATGTCGTTTTAATAGAATTTTTAAATATTAACTAATAATTTTATTGATCTTTAATATAATTTTAAATATTAAAATAATTATTTATTAGTATATAATTATTTATTATTTTAAATAATTTTTATTTTTTTATTATAAATAATTAATAAATTATACATATAATTTAATATTTTACATAATAGCATATAATAAATATACGATGACTATTAAGTTATACATGTAATTTAATATTTTACATAATAAATATACGATGACCTAAAAGTTTCCAAATAATTTCGTACAAGGCATTGTAGTGTTGTGTATAAAGACCGAAACGAAAAGGAAACAAACCAAAGAGACGCAAATGGATCGCAAAACCGAAAGTCCTGAAGCGGCCCCAACAACAACGAAATCAGCTCTTCCATGGAGAACCCGTCTCATTGTTTCGGTCATCTCAACCGTAGCAGACACCGCCCAGCGTTCTAACGGCACCATAAACCGGCGGCTCCTCAATTTCTTCGATTTTAAGTCACCTCCTTCCCCGACTAAACCTATCCGTTCCGTCATCTCCACCGACACTGTAGTAGACCCCACCCGAAACCTATGGTTCCGCCTCTACACACCTACACCCACCGCCAACTCCAACAATACTCTACCCATAATAATCTTCTTCCATGGAGGGGGCTTTGCTTTTCTTAGCGCTGCAACCACAACATACGACGTCGTCTGCCGCAGATTCGCACGCAGGATCCCTGCAGTCGTAATCTCCGTTGACTATCGTCTCACCCCGGAACATCCGTTCCCTTGTCAATACGACGACGGATACGACGTCCTTAAATTCCTGGACGAGAATCACACAACAGCCTTACCGTCCAACGCTGATTTATCCAAATGTTTCCTGGCTGGAGATAGCGCGGGCGCGAACTTAGCTCACCACGTGGCGGTTAGAGCCTGTCGCACCCGGTTTCATGTTGCGAAGGTTGTAGGGTTAATTTCCATACAGCCGTTTTTCGGAGGCGAGGAGAGGACGGAATCGGAGACCCGACTGAAAGATTCGTATTTTTTGTCGCTGCCCCGAACCGATTGGTGTTGGAAGGCGTTCTTGCCGGAAGGTTGGAATCGGGACCATTACGCGGTGAACGTGAGTGGACCCAATGCGGAAGATATTTCGGGTTTGGATTATCCGAGAACGTTGGTGTTCGTGGGTGGGTTGGATCCGCTACAGGATTGGCAGAGGAGGTACTATGAATGGCTTAAGAGGTCCGGGAAAGAGGTTACCTTGATGGAGTATCCAACCATGATTCATGCTTTCTATATCTTCCCGGAATTACATGAGTCCTCACAGTTGTTGTCGCAGGTCAAGGATTTTGTTGCGGATACATTATCTCATCAAAGTCGTGAAACCAATTAATATAATGATAATATTATTATTATAAAAAATAATTCCAAATTATGTATGTAATGTATTACATATTATATGGCTAATCAATTGTACGACCTGATACTTTTTAGAATTATGTCGTTGAAAATGTTAAATTAGTCTTCAATCCATATATTGTGTGTGTTCTGATAATACATTTTGTATTATAATTTTAATATAAATTTTGGATTAAATTAAAATTTTATATATAGAAAAATAATTATTTTCTAATATAGAATTAATATTATCTTAAAATTAATTATTTTAATTTGAGGTGATATTTAATTATATTAGATTTTTAAAGATAATGTGATAATTTTTTGAAAAATTAATACCACAAAATAATATATATATATATATATATATATATAAACTTAATTAAGGCTCTATTTGTTTTGTAAAAAATATTTTTTAAAAATTAATGAAAAATATTTTCTTTTGTTTTATGTATTCAGGAAAATTAACTAATCAAAAGAAAAATTAAATCATTTTCTAAATTTTGACAAATTCATTTAAATAAAAAAATATGTAAACACATGTATTTATTATCGTTGATCATTATTGATTGTCAACATCTATCATTTATCATTTTCAATTAGTGGTAGTTGCCTGTGATAAGAGAAATCTATAAAATTATATTTTTTATATTAAATAATAAATAGTATAAATATAAAATATTTATAATCTAAAATTTATTATAATCTTATAAATTTAAAAATGAATATTTAAATATAAAAAATATAGTATTTAAAAAATATTTTTTTGTGAAACAAAATGGAGCCTAATGTAATTATATTGCTGGTTTGGATAATAGTCCGTCCGGAACAATGTTAGTGGGTGTTCGAATGCCACTAAACTATGTTTGGCATTGATATTTTCTCAAAACGTAAATTTGTTTGTATTTTGCGTGCTTGTAGTTCAATTCTGCAGTGCTGCTTCGTTAAAAGAAAAGCAAATAAGGTTGCGGATGCTTTTGCAACAGCGGCCTGTTTTCATGTTACTCCTATCTGGCACGAGCTCCCTATTTTGTTAGGAAACCAGTGCATCATGATGTATTTATTTTTTACGTTAATGAAATTATTTTGCCTTCAAAAAAATTTAAAAAACTTTTTTTTAATTAATTATAAAATTTAATAATATAAAATTATAATTAAAGAATTAACTTTAAAAATTATTAATTTTTAAAAATTTTTAAAATTTATTAAATTAAGATTTTTACGATTGTAATGCCAAACCTGGCCTAAGTAATCTCATATAAAAATCAGAAATGTAGGCATTGCAGTTGAATTTAGTCTCATCGCAACTGTATTTATTTATGAGTAATGCCACACCTAAAGTATTTTAGCACCTAAAGTAGTATTCGGGTGCGTTGCATTTTTTTTTTTTTTTACATTAAATACAAAATTTATTTATTTGAATTTATTACTTTTTATATTTTTAATTTAATTTTATATCTTTTTAATTCAATTTTTGTATTTTTAAAAAAAATTACTGGTGAGCCAAATGTGGTTTTAATAATAACAATAATCATATTAAATTTCATTTTATTTCATATTCTAGATATAAAATTTATTTATATTGTTTATAGAATTTTTTATTTTTTATTATCTTTTTGTACGTCATTTTTTTGAATGATATCGTATAGTTAGACGTTCTCATAGGAACTACGATAAATTAATATGTTAATGTTAATGAGTGATGGTTCTTTGATCATTGAAGAAGGTAAATGACCGGCCAAAGAGTAAGCAAACGTGAGTTTAGGGACTGTATGCTCCACAAACGTAAGTTAGTATGAGAGTTTAAGAGTTTAAGAATGTAAAGAGATTAAAAATAAGAGTAAGTAATAAAAAAAACGTAGCAACAATGTACTTTAGTTGGAGAGAAAATGGTTATTTATACCATTTTTTGGTTCTAGACTCTTCACAAATATGCCAAGAATAGTATTTATTGGGTTTGTCTCCATTATTCTGAAATATGCAGAAAAATATGTACTGTAGTCGAATGTTAAGGATGTAACTATCCTTCACTGATTGAACATTGTGTGCTTTTAGTGTGTTAGTATATTCTTCGAACACTATAGTCGTTTGATTATTCTATGTACCGCCTTTAGCAACAATTGTTGGCGTATGCTATTCATTTGAAGGACACATGTCCATTGCAATGATGTTTAGTTAGGCGAACGCAATCACTAGTCCCTTGAAGGGTCTTGTTTTATGTCATTTAAGTTAGGTGGTCCTTGTGGCTCGAATGTTGAGTTAGCCCTAGTGATGTTTGTGTTCAAAACTTAAAAGCTTCCATTTTCATTTCTTTTATCATTTTAGTTACTTTGTCGCTTTGATTGTTGTGTCGATTTGAAATTTCAGTGTCTGTTGGGTTCCGCATTTAATGCGAACATGACTATTGAGGTATTTTCATTCTTTATATAAGACATTGTTGATTCTTCCTCTTACTGTTGTTTCACTCAAAATTTTTCTACTAATTTTTCTTGTTGTCTTCTTTCTCTTCTAGCATCTTCTGTTATCCTTGCAATCTCTACTCTATTTCGCTTTAACATTGCCATTCCCTATTACTAGCTTTTCCATTAGGTACTCCGTTGTTATTTTTTCTGATTTTCACGATTTTTTCTTCTTCTCCTTCTTTTGGTAATCATGAGTGAGATTATAGAATAGGCATTGGGTAAACTTAAGAAGTACCAGAGCTACCTTACTATTAGGGATTTGGATCATTTCTTATCCCAATTGCAAGGTACCTGATAGGTACCAATTATCATGTTGTCTTGCAGAATTTAGAGTGCCTGACCATATCGACACGAAAACTCGGGTCGTGTATAAGGAACAAATAAAGGTTGGACTTCGTTTTCCCCTTCATCTCGTTTTACCAAGTTTTCCTGTCACTTATTCCATTCCCCTAACCCCACCTCATCTGAACACCATTAGAATTCTTAGCGGCCTCATCGAGATTTGTCGAGTAAAAGGCCCCAGGCTTATGACCTCGCACATCCAATACCTATACAACATCACTCGTCGGTCTAACGAACTATTCCTGACCTTAACTGCCAAAGCGGGGAGCAATGTTGTGTTCTTCCTTTCCTTTTTCTTTAAAGGATTGCTTAGAAAAATTCTTTTTCATCTATCATTCCTTTGACTTCGAAAATCTTCCCTGTAAATTTATAGATAAACCTTCTACCTTACCCCTTCCTTTAGGCGAAGACAATGGGAATTTGTTGTCCATCATTATCGACAAATGCTCCCATGTTAGCCTTTGTGGAGAAAATACATTCATCAATTCATCTGGAATCAAAGCAAGGCTGTTGAGTTTTCTACGGGGATGCTAGAAGGTGGTGACTGGTCCGAAAAGGAGACTGAACCGTCTAGGCTAAAACCTAAAAAAAATAAAACTAAAGGTATATAACTTTTGCTTATACTTTATAATTTACTAATTTCTACTAAATATTCTATGATGCAAGTGATATGGAGTTTTTGAAGACTGTTCACACAAATTTGGACACTGAGAAAGACATTTTGGACATTCTTCCTCTGAGTGCTGAGGAACTGGTCGTAAAGAGTAACCCTGTTCATCATCCCAAACCAACTGGGATTGTAATCCGAGAACCACCTCCTCCTCCACGTATCAAGAAGACTCCCCTTCCTACTACTCTCAAAAACAAAGGGAAAGGGAAAGCGGTGGAAAAGGCGAAGGAAGGAATAAAAGGAAAAATCCCTTCATCGTGGACAGCAGCTCTGAGGATGACCAGGGCGGCCAATAGAAGATAAAGGCCCTGCAAAACCTTAGGTAGGAGTGACCGAACCTCAAGAAATGGTTGGAGACAAACTTAAATTGCATAATCCAGAACTTTGCCATTTGTGACAAGTTCCTAGACTTTGTCCTTCTTCAACCAGATTGCCAGGAGTGTTTGGGCATTCCTTTTGTAGACCTCGAGTGTACTGGCACTATGTATCTTCTTTGAGGCTACAAGTGCTCAAAAAAAGATAGAAAAGGAGACGTACAGCTAAGAAGTTCTCCGCTATAAGTACTTGTCGCCCTCCTCCTCTTTCGTCCTCGATTTTATAAATGGTCTTATATAATTACTATGTTTTGGAACAAATGCTCAGGCTAGAATAATAGAGCTCACGAAGGAGCACCAAATAGAGGTAGCCAAGTTTTTGCATGACTATGTTTGGACAAGGCTCTAGTTCAAAAGGATAAATAAATAAAATAGAAGGAGGAACAATTGACTAAGAAGGACAACCAACTAAAGATTGTCTATTTAATCATCAGGTGTCTACATAGTTGCATGGAAGTTGCAATTGCTGCTGGGAAGGCCAGGAAGGTTGAAACCTCATCACTACTTCCCTTAGTTCTGATGGCCTATCGACTGACTATGAATAAGGTCTTAGAGTAAGATCAACCAGGGTTGGATCTCTTTAAGCCGAAGCGTATAGACTTCGACAAGATTTATGAAGCACGTGTTGCTCGTGTTAGAAGAGACAATGGCAGGCAATCAACCTTTGATATACCTTATCCCACTGTTTAATTCTAGCTAAATGAGAAGACCCACATAGTTAAAGTGGCCACAATTCCAGGACCTGACGGGGCATCATCCTCTAATGCTAAATTTGTGAGTGGCAAACTTGAAGCATCATTATTCAGGATGGGAAGGATTGTACCTTTCCCCCACTCTAGTTGTTCTTGAAAAGGATGCTCAAGGAAGCAACATTCAAGCTAGTGATGCTCCCTCTGTTTCCTCTATCTAACAGTTGAACCTCCTATGGAGGTGGTGGATTTGAAGGGTTCTCCTGTTGCCAAAAAGATATCAATGTCGAGAACCTTCCCTCTGAAAACCCAACAGAGACCACCACTGTAGCAGACCCTCCTCCTCCTTCATTAAAATAAATGTGCTTTTCATTGTACTTTGTAATTTTTTGAATAAATAACCTTTTACAATAAATGACTTTTGCCTTTGTTTCTTACTTTTTTTTTCCTGTTCTCTTAAAAATGCACAATAAAAGAACAAGTGATAGCACACCAAACTTATATATACTAATATTTAATGACTTACAATTAATTTTCTTTAGGCAAATGAACATTGAACTGAAAAACATCTAAGCTTATAACTGTTGAACTAGTATATCTTAATATTGAACTTGAAATAACTCAATGTGGAACTTGAAATAACTAAGAGATTCAAAGTTTCAAGTTCAAGTACTAAGCAAGAAACGACTAAGTATAAGAATTCTTAAAAATAGTCAATTGATACACAACTTTAGTAATAAGTTATACTGGATGTAAAAACTTAATAAGTTATAGTATTTCTTATTCCATAATGGGATAGTCTCTTAAATGGACCTTTGTAAAGCTAGACGGGCAATGTAGAATTTAACTTGATTATGCTCATGAACTGTTTTTGAAACATCTTTAATATTAGCAAATGTTTTATGGCTTTAGAAGGGAAAGCCGACCTATTTGACTTTGCTCTTGATAGAATTTATGGCTTTATTGGCCAAGTAAAACCCTTTATTTAATAGAATCTATGATTTTATTAGGTGAACCGAACCCTTTCCCTTATTATGATAAAGACTAATATGGCTCTTAAGGAAGAGCCGAACTTACGTCTTTCGCTTGTGGCTTTTAAAATTGATCAAACTTTATGCTTAGTGTGGTTTTATGGCTTTATGGATGAGCCAAACCTGTGTTCATATCTTTTTAAAATAAAGAATAACATGGCTTTTAAGGGGTCGAACCCGTTGTAAATATAATCTACTGAAATACCTCTTTTATTGATAATATTTACGAAGTTGTCTACATTTCAAAATTTTGGGACTAGTTTTCCCCTAAGTTTGCTAACTAGTAGGTTTCATTTCCCATAGGATCACACTCCATTTCCTCTAAGTTTCCCTACCCCGACATCTCCTTTCCCTATTTTAGCTTTCCTAAGTACAAGATCACCTTTTTGAAAATATCTTTGTCAAACTCTTTTGTTGTGATATAAAGCAACTTTTGCTTTCTATGTTGTTTCACGAACGACTACTTGTTCTCTTCGTTCTTCCAGTAGATCAACATGTAACGTTACTCCTTCATTATTATCATCTAGATCAAAGTTTTGGACTCTAGGGCTGCTCATGCTAATCTCCACTGCGACTATCCTTCCATTATGTAAGCTAGATTTAAGGGAGATTCTATGTGGGCTTTTGTAGGGGTCGTTTGGTACATCTAAAGAACGTGAGTTAATTGTTCAGCCTACTCTGTTTTAGCTTCATCTAGCCTTTTCTTTAGTCCATTGAGGATGGTCCTGTTAGAGGTTTTAGTTTGCCCATTTGTTTAGGGATAAGCTATTAAGTTGAATTTAAAGTTAATGTGGAGGTTCTTACAGAATTGTCTGAAGTTGTCATAGTCAAACTCTTTGTCATTATCTGTTATCAAAGTGTTCAAAATGCCAAACTTGCAAATAACTTCTTTCCAAAAGAAATTTTCTACCTTTTTTATTGTGATGGTGGTTATGGCTTTTGCCTCTATCCATTTAGCGAAATAGTCAATAGTGATGATGATGAATTTTCTTTATCTTGTCATTTGAGGGAAAGATCCAAGGATGTCCATTCCTCAAACGGTGAACAACCAAGGATTGCAATGTTGGTCTGCTGAACTACTAGGATTCTATCATGCTTTTGACGTTATTCACAAGATTGTACTAATTCTTATATGTCTTATTTGATGGTAGGGTAATAAAACCCTTGAAGTAGATCCTTGTGGGCTATGACGTGTGATCCTTCATGGATGCCACAGTTCCGTTCATGGATTTCTCTAAGAACATAGTTGTCCTTTTACTTGGAGATGCATTTTGTCTTAGGGTGTGTTATTGATGTCCTGTAAAGTGTTCCTTCATGGTCTGAGTCTTTAGTTGCTCTTTTTTGCACCTTTAAAGCTTATGCCTGATCTTCTAGTAATTCCCCTTTACCAAGGTACTGGATGATCGATCTTATTCATGTTTTCGATTTGGTGTCGTTCATGACCTCTTATTCAGCTATGACAGGTTATAGTCATTTTTCTCTAAGATGGAAGTTTTGGAATGCCTCTCCATGCTCAGCTACTACTTTGGTGATGTTGTCTACTTCACCATTCTCTTCCCTTGGGATTTGAGTAATGCTCCATGTTCCTCCTTAATAAGTGAGTTTATCGAATAAGGATTGGCACTTTTTTAAATACTTTACTAGATTGCCATCCTTGGTTTGAAAGTCTCTTGTGACCTAGTTGACGACAAGCATCGAGTCGTTGAACACTTGCAGTTCTTCTACTTTCACTTCAAAAGCTAGTATAAGCCTAGTGATCAAGGCTGTATATTTTGCAACATTGTTAGTAACATTGAATTTTAAAGCAATAACATATACTATTTTAATTTTACTAGAGCTTTGGAAAATCATTCTATCTCTTACTCTATGTTCATTGAAGGCTCCATTTACATGGAAAGTCCACGTGTCCTTTGGTGGCTTGATAGTGTGTTCATCCCTTATCATTTTCATAATAAAATCAACTAAAATGGGCCTTAAAAGTCATTCTGGGTTCGTACCCAATATCATGCTCACTACGATGAAGGGCCCAGTGTACTAATCTCCCTGAGATATCTGACCTTTGGATAGCCATTTACAAAGGTTGGCCAGTCTGAACCATAATAGTGTGTGCTTGGAAATAAGGTCTCAATTTTTCTATTAAAGTTACTAATGCCATGGCAAGCTTTTCTAGCTTCAAATATTTTAGTTTAGGCCCACAAAGAACTTTGCCAGTGTAGTACATTGGAAGTTATTCACTATTCACTTTGTAGATAAGAACAAGAGTTAATGTTTCTAGCCTGGCTATTAGGTACATATAAAACATTTCACCTTTTACGAGTTTACTAAAGAGGGGCGGCGAGGTAAGGAATGTCTTGAGATTCTCAAACGCAATCTGACAATCCTTTGACCATCTGAAGTGCTTTACATTATTTAGGCTTTTGTAAAATAGGAGGCATCTTTTTGCCAAATAAGAGATGAATCGTTCTAAGGTTATATCCTCTCGTTTAGCTTTTAAACCTCGTTAATAGTTTTTGGAGGTTTCGTGTCCAGGATGGCCTAGATCTTTTTAGGATTTGCTTCATTTCAAAAGCATGAACCCCAAGAATTTGTCTGATTTGACTTCAAAGGTACATTTTTTGGGTTCAACTTCATGTCATACTTATTTAAAATACTAAAAACTTTTTGCAAATCATCTGCATGAGATTCATCGGTTTTTCTTTTCACAATGATATCATTTATATATACTTCTACATTATTACTAATTTGGTCTTTGAACATAAAGTTCATAAGCCTTTGGTAAGTTGCACCTGCATTCTTCAACTTGAAAGGCATTTTTATATAGCAATATGTTCCTTGATCTGTGACAAATATAGTTTTCTCTTCATCTGCTAGATCCATAGGTATCTGGTGGTATCCTTGTGCCATATCCAAATAGTTATATCTGGAAAACAAGTTGTTAAATCTACCAGTTGGTCGATGTTCGATAGTGGGTAGCTATCCTTTAGGCACTCCTTATTTAGGTCTATGAAGTCAATGCACATCCTTTATTTGCCAGTTGGTTTCTTGACCATCATAACATTGGCCATCAAGTAAGGGTATTTTACTTTTCTAATAATACTTGCCTTTTAAAGTTTAGATACTTTCTCTCTCATGGCTTTTTATCTTTTTGGGGCAAATCGCCTTTTCTTCTTTTTAACAAGTTTTTCCATTGGATCGATACTCAGTTTATGGTATGCCACCGAAGGATGGATTCCCATTATCTCTTTTAGTTTGAAGGTGAATGTCTTCATATTCTTCAGAATGACTCGAGTTAACCATTCAATTGCTAGTTGACTCATATCTGTACCATACTTAAAAATTTTGTCAGTTGAAATTTCAAGTTTAGCTAACTTACCAATTAGTTCTATTCGATCTTGTTGTTTGGGATATGTTACTTCAGCCTTTAGTATCTTTCACCTTATTACAAGGTTATATGGTTGCCCTTGTTGGCGATCTTCTAGTTCCCCCTCACTGTTACAACCCTTTAAGTGTTGGGATTTTCATGGTGAGGCATATTATGCTCTCTATCGCTCATGTCTCGAAGAGGTAGGGTCTTTTGAGAATTTCGCTGTAAGGCAAACTCCTTATTTATGATGTGGAAGGTAGTTTTAACTGTTGTCGTTAGCCCTGATCATTCATTTACCATTTCCACTATTAGGGTGGTAGTCCTAATAAATCGCAGTTGTTTTCCTCTTAACCCTACAAGTGGCTTTCCTGTTTGGGTTAGGTTCATTAATGTTCCCGTTATTGCCTTATAGACCTGTTTAATGATGGCATTGGTAGCACTCCCCCCCAACTGCAAGTAACTTTTTAACAAGGTACTCGTTTAGTATTCCTTCTATAACTAAGGCATCATTATAGGGGGTGTCAACATGTTCTTCATCTTCAGGTCTAAATGTGACTATTAGGAGATTTTGTTGAGTACTGGCGATGGAAACTTCTAAGTGATGTCATTTTTTGCTCAATGTGTTGGGCTGGTCTCCTCCCATAATCACACTGATCATGCATGTAATTCTTTTGTTGGGGGCACTCTTCTACTTTAGTCTCCTGATCTTCCTTTCTAATTCTTTTGCCTTTGTTGTCTTTAACAAATTTTCTAAATGCTCCAGTTTGGATGAGCCTTTCAACATCCTTTTCCACGTTTTAGCACTATTCAATGTCATGTCCATGATCTTTATGGAATATACAAAACAAACTTTTATCCCTCTTGGCTACCCTATTAGGGTTCAACCTCTGAAGGAATTATATGTCAGTACCGTTTTGCTTAATCCAAAGAAGAATATTACATCGGGTGTCATTCAACGATGTGAACTGTGTCTCTCCACCATTTCTTGCTCAATGGGTAGAGGAACTATAGGTTTAGAGAGTTTGACGGTTAAATTGTTTGTCCTTCTTTCTTAATTTTTCTTCTAGTTCCACCATTCAATATACTTTTTTTCTTCTCACTTTCCTTCATCCAACTCGATATATCTCTAGTTTATAGCTATTAACTCAGAGTAGGAATAATTGGTTTTTGTGTGGAGCTTGTCCTTTATCTTGCCAAATGTAGTTTTGCTTCTCATGGCTTCCATAGCTATCTCGACATTTATTATCTCAATCTTTATGGCTTCCTTATTGAATTTGTCAATGTATTCTTGAAGGGTTTCACCTTCTCTCTGCCTGCAAGATCTTAATGAACTTGTCTTCCTCTTGCAAGGAATGTTAGTAGAGGATCTTGATAGAAAAGCATTCTTTAAATTTTTAAATGTGTGAATAGAATTAGGAGGTAGTTGAAGATATCACCTTTGTGTCATTGCAGTGAAAGTAATAGGAAAAACCTTACAAAGTATGTCATTAGAGATGTCGTTAAGTAGCATGGTTATTTGAAAAGTTGACAAATTGACATGTGAATCCCCTGTTCTGTTCTACACTTGCAGCGTAGGGAGTTTCCACTTAGGTGGGAACTTTTCTTCAATGATTTCCCATGCCAAAGGTGAAGCCTTTAGGTATTTTTTTGACATAACCAAATTTGGCTCTAGAGTGTCTGATTGAAAGTTAGGTTCATCCTCAGCTGTGGTTTTTGTCACCTTTTTGCCTGACTTCATTACAATTTCATCCTTATTCACTTGTTAGGTAGTTTTGGAACCTTCAGGATTTAATAACTGAGGTTGCGGCTCTCTATTATGTTCTTCAGGATTTTCTCTGGGTTCTTATGCGTTGAGAGTAACTAGATTCACACTAAGAGCCTTGGCCATTTGTTGGTTGAAGTTTTTTATGGCAACTTTACATTGTTCTCACTATAGTCTCTTGAACTGTGTCAGGGCTTCATTTACAGTTATGGTTGTATCATTAACAGTGGTACGCATAGTGTTTGCTAGCGCTACTCCTGAGGAGGCATTCTTATCCTCATGAATTAGAAGAGTAAGAAAATGATTATTTCTACTAGGACGGGTCATTACTCACTTTAGATTAAAGGCAAAGGTTTAGTTTTTATGAGAGATATGTATTTAAAAACGTAAAGGTGGGAACTCTAATGGAAATAATCAATGAAACAGTAGGAAACTTTTCACAGACGATGTCAATTGATGGTCCTTTGATCGCCGAAGAGGGTAAATGACCTGTCAAAGGGTGAGCAAATATGAGCTTAGAGGACTGTATTCTCCACAACCACTCTGATACTTAAGTTAATATAAGAGCATGAGAGCTTGAAAATGTAGAGAGCTTGAGAATGAGAATAAGTAATAGAAAAATCTAGCAAAAACATACGTTGATTGTAGAGAAGATGATTATTTATATCTTTCTTAGTTTTAGACTTTTTGCAGATATATAAAGAATAGTATTCATTGGATTTATCCTCATTATTCTAAAATATGTGAAAAAGAATATACTGTGTAACCGTCATTTGTTAGTTGAACGTTAAGGATGTAACTATCATTTACTTGTTGAACATTGTCTGCTTTTAGTTCGTAAGTATATTATGCAAATGTTGTAGCTATTCGGTTATTCTATTCAGCAATAATTGTCCAATCTAGAGGCATATACTATTTATGTGAAGAACACATATCCGTTGTAATAGTGTTCGGTTAAGGAACGCTATTAATGAAAAAGGGATATTTTTAATATAATCCTTATTAAAAAAATATTCATACAGTTTAGTGAGATTCGAAGGTTTCAGAGCGCCACCTGTAGTCACTCAGTTAAACAGTCATTTGCACTTTCTGTACAACATTAACAAATTATATATTTAAAAAAATTAAGATAGTCACGCAGTATTTAAGAGCGACGCAAATGCTGGTGTGGCTGTCGCTATATTTATTATTGGAGTAGTTTGCAACTGAGCAATAACTGAGTCATAGTATTCTTTAATTAATAAAAAGTGGTCCACGGAATGGGTTGGTAAAATGAGAAGTATTTGTCTGCATTCATTTATTCCGAATAAAGGTGTGAGATCAATTATTTTAGGTAGGTCAAATTATTTTTAGGTTAATTTATTATTGAGTTGAATTAAATTTGGATAGTTTAAATTTTAGGTGAATTTAAGTTTATTTTTAAATAAATATTTTAAATCAGATCATTTATTATTTAAATTTAAAATATTTATTTAAATTTTTTATTATTTATGTAATATTTTTTTATAATTTATTCAGATAGAAATAATAATTCTCTTAAAAAATTATTTTTAGTAAGATAGAATTTATATAAAATGAAACTTGATTAAAATATTTTATTTTTATTTAAATGTTTAATAAATTAAATATAATTTTTTTTAAAGCAAATAATTATATATAATGAGAACAATTGAATTAAGTCAACATAAAATTATATTCAAGTCATATATCATAATTTAAATTAATTTACAAATAAACATAATGTTTAATGGCAGAAAAATCATTCATTATAAAAAGTTTTGCGTATTATGATAAAAATTTGTGTGATAAAATTAGATTTGTCTTAATATATAATTTTATCGTGACAAAAAATAAATTTACTACAATTATTATAAAAAATAAGTAAAATTGTGATAAATTTCTTTTACATATTAAATTATTTAAAAAATTATGATAAAATTTAGCTTATTATTCGAAAATTCAAACCTTTATATGATTTTAAATTATATCAAAAACTTCTAATTGATTTAATTACACTGTAATTTGACAAATTGATTTTAATTATACCTCAAATCAAAAATAAAATTTAGTAAAGTGCATTTAGAATCAATTGACTGTTATACTTTTTCAATTAAACTTAAAATTAAGTTTATGGCTTAATTAATATACTACTTTTATTTTTATTTAATTTCTTATTTTAACTTAATTAAATTTATTATGTATTTCTATATGATAAATTTTACTGATGATTTTACTTTTATACTAAAATTTAAAATTTAAAATTTTTAAAATTTAAATTTATAATTCATAAAATATTTCAATCTCTATTTAAAAAAAAATTCTCTCAATCTTCTTAAAAAATTAATTTTATATTTTAAATAATAAAATTTTAAATTATTCAAATAAAAACTTCTAAGAAATATTTAAAAAATCAACCATATGAGTTTAATTAAAATGATATTTTTATTTTTTATTCAATTTAATCATATTTTTGCTTAATTAATTTTATTTTGTATTTTTAGATGATGATTTTTAATTTTATATTTAATTTAAAAAATAAAAATTTAAAATTACAATTCATTAAATCTCTTATATTATAAATAATTATTATTTGAACTATTTAAATTAAATTAGTCTTCAATCCATATATTGTGTGTATTCTGATAATACATTTTGTGTTATAATTTTAATATAAATTTTGGATTAAATTAAAATTTTATATATTAATTGACTATAAAGTAATTTTTTTATTTAGAAAAATGATTATTTTCTAATATAGAATTAATATTATATTAAAATTATTATTTTAATTTGAGGTGATATTTAATTATATTAGATTTTTGAAGATAATGTGATCAATTTTTGAAAAATTAATACCACAATATATATATATATATATATCTTAACTTGATTAAGGTTCTATTTGTTTTGTGAAAAATATTTTCTTTTGTTTGATTATTAAGGAAAATTAACAAATCAAAAGAAAAAGTAAATCATTTACTAAATTTTGATAAATTCATTCAAATAAAAAAATGTAAACACATATATTTATTATCGTTGATCATCATTGATTGTCAATTTTCATCATTTATCATTATCAATTAGTAGTGATTGCTGGTGATAAGTGAAATTTATAAAATTTTATTTTTTATATTAAATAATAAATAGTATAAATATGAAATATTTATAGTCTAAATTGCATTATAATCTTATAAATTAAAAAATTAATATTTAAATATAAAAAAATAAAGTATTCAAAAAATATTTTTTGTTAAACAAAACGGAGCCTCATATAATTATATTGCTTGTTTCGATAATTGTCCGTCCGGAACAATGTTGGGCAGAAGGAGATAATAATGAAAAGAATTGCAGCTCAAGCAGAAAGTGTGGCCTTAATTAGCGGGTGTTCGAATGCCACTAAAATATGTTTGGCATTGATATTTTCTCAAAACGTAAATTTGTTAGTATTTTGCCGATAAACAAATTATTTTGTTAGGAACCTGGTGCATGATGATGTATTTATTTTTTAAGTTAATTAAATTATTTTTCCTTCAAAAAAATTTTAAATTTTTTTTATTATTATAAAATTTAATAATATACAATTATAATATATAGCTATTCGGATACTTAAGTTAGTATGAGAGTTTAAGGGTTTAAGAAAATAAAGAGATTCAAAATGAGAGTAAGTAATAAAAACGTAGTAAAAACATACTTTGATTGTAGAAAAAATTATTATTTATACAATTTTTAGTTCTAAACTCTTCACAGATATACTAAGAATAGTATGTATTGGGTTTTTCTCCATTATTCTGAAATATGCGAAAAAATCTATATTGGGGTCGAACGTTAAGGATGTAACTATCCTTCACTGATCGAATGTTGTGTGTTTTTAGTCTATTAGTATATTCCCCAAACGTTATAGTTGTTTAGTTATTCTATGTACCGCCTTTAGCAATAATTGTCCAATCCTAAAGGGTGTATGCTATTCATGTGGAGGACTCGTGTCCGTTGCGATAGTGTTTAGTTAGGCGAACGCGATCACTAGTCCCCTGAAGGGTCTTGTTCTAGGTCATTTATGTCAGGTGTCCTTGTGGCTCGAATGTTAAGTCAGCCCTAGTGACGTTTGCGTTCGAAACTTAAAAGCTCCCATTTTCATTTCTTTTGTCCTTTCAATTACTATGTCGCTTTGATTGTCATGTCGATTTGGAATTTCAATGTGTCTGTTGGTTTTTGCATTTAATGCGCCATGACTATTGAGGTATTTTCATCCTCTATATAATACATTGTTGATTCTTCCTCTTACTATTGCTGCACTCAAAATTTTTTTGCTAATTTTTCTTATTGTCTTCTTTCTCTTCTAGCATTTTCTGTTATCCTTGAAATCTCTACTCTTTTCCTCTTTAACATTGTCATTCCCTACAAGTAGCTTTTCCATCAGGTACTCCATTATTATTTTTTTGATTTTCATGATTTTTTTTCTTCTCCTTCTTTTGATAATCATGGGTGAGACTATAGAATAGGCATTGGGTAAACTTAGGAAGTACCAGCGCTACCTTACTATTAGGGATTTGGATAATTTCTTATCCCAATATGAGGTAACTAACATGTACCAATTATCATGTTGTCTAATGGAATTTAGAGTTCTTAACCATACCAACACGAAAACCTTGGTCATGTACAAGGAACAAATAGAGGTTGGACTTTGCTTTCCCTTTCATCCCACTTTACTAATTTTTCTTGTCACTTATTCCATTCCCCTAACCCTGTTTCATCCAAATGCCATTAGAATTCTTAGCAGCCTTATCAAGATTTATCGATTAAAGGGCCTTAGGCTCATGACCTCACACATCCAGTACCTATACAACATCATTAGTAGGTCTAGCAAACTATTCCTGGCCTTAATTACCAAAGCGGGGAGCAAGGTCGTGTTCTTCCTTTCCTTTTCTTTAAAGGATTGGTTAGATAAATTCTTTTTCATCTATCATTCCTTTGACTTTGAAAATCTTCCTCGTAAATTTGTAGATAAACCTTCTACCCTACCCCTTCCTTTAGACAAAGACAATGGGAATTTGTTCTCCCTCGTTATCGGCATATGCTCTCAGGTTTAGCCTTTCTTGAGGAAATACATTCGTCAACTTGTCCGAAATCAAACCAGGGTTGTTGAGTTTTCTATGGGGATGCTAGAAGGTGGTGGCTGGTTTGAAGAGGAGACTGAACCGTCTAGGCTAAAACACAAAGAGAATAAAACTAAAGGTATATAACTTTTGATTTTTATTAAATATTCTATGATGTAGGTGATATGGAGTTTTTAAAGACCGTTTGCCTAAATTTAGACACTGAGGAAGACATCTTAGATGTTCTTCCTCTGAGTGCTGAGGGCGAATCGATCGTAGAGAGTGTCCCCGTTCATCATCCCAAACCAACTAGGATCATGATCTGAGAACCACCTCCTCATTCACCCACCAAGAAGACTCCCCCTCCTACTGTTCCTAAAAATAAAAGGAAGGAGAAAGTGGTGGAGAATGTGGAGGGAAGAAAAGGAAAAATCCCTTCACTGCGGATAGTAGCTTTGAGGATGACCAAGGTGGCCAAGAGAAAATAAAGGCCCTACAAAACCTTGGGGAGGAGTAACTGAACTCTAAGAAATGGTTATAGACAAACTTAAATTGCACGGTCCAGAACTTTGTCATTTGTGATAAGTTCCTAAACTTTGTTGATCTTTAACTGGATCCCCAAGAGTGTTTAGGCATTCCTTCTATAGACCTCGAGTGCACTAGCGCTATGTATCTTTTTTTAGGCATGTAGGTGCTCAAAGAAAGCTAAAAAAGGAGACGTACAATTGAGGAGTTCTCCATTGTAAGTACTTGTCGCCCTCCCCTTCTTTCATCTTTAGTTTTAAACATGGTCAGATATAATTATTGGGTTTTTGTACAAGTGTCTCAAGCCAGAATAACAGAGCTCACAGAGGTAGCCAAGCTTTTGCATGACTATCCCTAGACAAGGCTCTAGTTCAGAAGGATAAAGAAATAAAATAGAATGAGGAATAGTTGACTAAGAAGGACAACTAGCCGAAGATTGCCCGTTCAATATTCAGGTGTCTGCATAGTTATGTGGAAGATGCAGTTGCCACTAGGAAGGCTGAAACCTCATCCCTACTTTTCTTGGTTTTGATGGCCTACCGACAGACTATGAAGAAGGTCTTGGAGCAAGATCAACTAGGGTTAGATCTTTTTAAGCTAAAGCGCATAGACTTAGGCAAGATTTATGAATCTCATGCTACTCGTGTTAGAAGAGACAATGGCAAGCAATCAGTCTTTGATACACCCTATCCTACCGTTCAATTCCAGTTGAATGAAAATACCCATACAGTGAAAGTGGCCACGATTTCAAGACCCGAGGGGGTATCATCCTCTAAAGCTAAATTTGTGAGTGATTGATCCAACCTTGTTCAGGATGGGAAGCTTATCCCCCCCTTCCCCCTCAGTCGTTCCAGAAAAGGATGCTCAAGGTGGCAACGTTCAAGCTAGTGATGCTCCATCTGTTTTCTTTATTCTAATAGTTGAACCTCCTATGGAGGTTGTGGATTTGAAGGATTCTCCTATTGCCAAAGAGATATCAAATGTAGAGAACCTCTCCTCTGAAAACCCAACAGAGACCACCACTGTAGCAGACCCTCCTCTTCCTTCATCAAAATAAATGTGCTCATCATTGTACTTTGTAATTTTTTGTAATAAACAACCTTTTGCAATTAATGACTTTTGCCTTCGTCTCTTACTTATTTTCCTGTTCTCTTAAACATGCACAATAAAAGAACAAGTGATAGCACACCAAGCTTATATATACTAGTATTTAATGACTTATAATTAATTTTCTTTAGGCAAATGAACGTTGAATAGAAAAACATCTAAGCTAATAACTGTTGAACTAGTATATCTTAAAATTAAACTTGAAATAACTCAATGTGGAACTTGAAATAACTAAGAGAATCAAACTTTCATGTTCAAGTACTAAGCAAGAAATGACTAAGTATAAGAATTCTTAAGAGTAGTCAATTGATACACAACTTTAGTAACAAGTTATACTAGATGTAAAAACTTAATAAGTTATAGTATTTCTTAATCTATAATAGGATAGTCTCTTAAATGGATCTTTGTAAAACCAGAAGGGCAATGTAGAATTTAACTTGATCATGGCCATGAACTATTTTTCAGTTATCTTTAATATTAGTAGATGTTTTATGGCTTTAGAAGGGAGAGCTAACCTATTTGACTTTGCTATTGATAGAATTTATTGCTTTATTGGGCAAATAGAACCCTTTATTTAATAGAATATATGATTTTATTAGGAGAACCAAACCTTTTCCCTTGTTATGATAAAGATTAATATGGATCTTAAGGGAGAGCCAAACTCACGTCTTTCACTTATGGCTTTTGAAATTGATCAAACTTTATACTTAGTGTGGTTTTATGGCTTTTTGGACGAGCCAAACCTGTGGTTTTATGCCTTTTTAAAATAAACAATAACATGGCTTTTAAGGGGTCGAACCCATTGTAAATATCATATGTTGAAATACCTTTTTTATTGATAATATTTATAAAGATTGTCTACATTCTATAATCTTAGGACTAGTTTTCCCCTAAGTTTGCTAACTAGTAGGCTCCATTTCCTGTCACCTTTTGGATTAGTTATGGTCCTTCCTAGTTAGCTCTAGGTTTTCCTAAATCAACATCTCCTTTGCCTATTTCAACTTTCCTTAGTACAAGATCGCCTTTTTAAAAGGATCTTTGTCAAACTCTTTTATTATGATATAAAGCAACTTTTGCTCTATATATTATTGTATAAATGACTATTTGTTCTCTTTGTTCTTCTAGTAGATCAATATGTAACTTTACTCCTTCATTATTATCATCTGGATGAAAGTTTTGGACTCTAGGACTGCTCATGCTAATCTTCACTGGGACTACTCCTTCCATTCCATAGGCTAGATTGAAGGGAGATTCTATGTGGGCTTTTCTAAAGGTCATTTGATACATCTAGAGAACGTGAGTTAGTTGTACAACTTACTCTCCTTTAACTTCATATAGCCTTTTCTTTGGTCCATTAAGGATGGTCCTTTTAGAGTTTTCAGTTTGCCCATTCGTTTAAGGATAAGCTACTGAGGTGAATCTGAGGTTGATGTGGAGGTTCTTACAGATTTTTCTGAAGTTGTCACAATCGAACTGTTTGTCATTGTCTGTGAATAAAGTGTTTAAAATGCCAAAATTGCAAATAACCTCTTTCTAAAAGAAATTTTCTACCTTTTTGGCTTTGATGGTGGCCATGGTTTTTGCCTCTATGCATTTACTAAAATAGTCAATAGTGACGATGATGAATTTTCTTTATCCTATCATTTGAGCGAAAGATCCAAGGATGTCCATTTCTCAAACGGCGAACGACTAAGGGTTGTAATGTTGGTTTGCTGAACTGCTAGGATTTTGTCATGCTTTTAACATTATTTATAAAATTATTCTAATTCTTATGTATCTTGTTTGATGGTAGGCCAATAAAACCCTTTAAGTAGAGTCTTGTGGGCTATAGCGTGTGATCCTTCATGGGTGCCACAGATTCATTCATGGATTTCTCTAAGAACATAGTTTCCCTCCTACTTAGAGATACATTTTGTCTAAGGGTCTGTTATTAATGTCCTGTAGAGTGTTCCTTCATGGTATGAGTATTTGGTTGCTTTTTTTTGCACCTTTAAAGCTTATGCCTGATCTTTTAGTAATTCTCTTTTACCGAGGTGCTAGATGATCGATCTCATTCATGTTTTTGATTTGGTGATGTTCAGGATCTCTTGTTCAGCTATGACTGGTTGTAGTCATTTTTCTCTAAGTGGGAAGTTTTGGAATTCCTTTTCATGCTTTTCTATTGCCTTAGTGATGTTGTCTGCTTCATTGTTTTCTTCCCTTGGGATTTGAATAATGCTTCATGTTCCTCCTTACTAAGTGAGTTTGTTGAATAAGGATTGGCACTTCTTTAAATACTTTGCTAGATTATCATCCTTAGTTTGAAGGTCTCTTGTGACCTGGTTGACAACTAGCATAGAGTCGTTAAACACTTGTGGCTTTTCTACTTTCACTTCAAGAGCTAGTATAAGCTTAGTGATCAAGGCTTGTATTCTGCAACATTATTAGTAGCATTGCATTTTAAAGCAATAACATATACTATTTTAATTTTACCAGAGCTTTGGAGAATCACTCTAGCTCCTACTCCATATTCATTGGAGGGTCCATCTACGTGTAAAGTTCATGTGTCCTTTGGTGGCTTAGTAGTGTGTTCATCCTCTGTCATTTTCATAATAAAATAAGCTAAAATTGGGCATTCAAAGTCATTTTGGGTTTATACCTAATATCATGCTCACTAAGTTGAAGGGCCAAATGTACTAATCTCCCTAAGATATCCAACTTTTGGATAGCCTTTTGTAGAGGCTTGTCAGTCTAAACCATAATAGTGTGTGCTTAGAAATAATGTCTTAATTTTTCTGCTGAAGTTACTAGTGTTATGGCAAGTTTTTCTAGCTTCGAATACCTTATTTTAGCCCTATAGAGAACTTTGCTAATGTAGTAGACTAAAGCTATTCATTGTTCACTTCGTAGACAAAAACAAGAGCTAATGTTTCTAGTTTGACTATCAAGTACATATAAAGTGTTTCACCTTCTACGAGTTGACTAAAGAGGGGCAACGAGGTAAGGAATGTCTTGAGTTTCTCAAACACAGTCTGGCAATCCTTTGACCATCTGAAGTGTTTTACATTCTTTAGGCTTCTGTAAAATGAGAGGCATCTTTTTGCCGAATAAGAGATGAATCGTCCTAAGGCTGTATTCCTCTCGTGCAGCTTTTAAACCTTATTGATGGTTTTTTGAGGTTTCATGTCTAGGATGGCCTAGATCTTCTTAGAATTTGCTTTAATGCCTCATTTCAAAATCATGAACCCCAAGAATTTGCCTGCTTTGACTCCAAAGGTGCATTTTTTAGGTTTAGATTTATCTCATACCTACTTAAAACACTAAAAACTTCTCACAAATCTTATGCATGAGATTCATCAATTTTACTTTTCACAATGATATCATCTATATATACTTCTACATTATTACTAATTTGGTCTTTGAACATAAAGTTCATGAGCCTTTGGTAAGTTGCTCCCACATTCTTCAACTTGAAGGGCCTATTTATGTAGCAATATGTTCCCTGATATATGACAAATGCAATTTTCTCTTCATCTTTTGGGTCCATTGGTATTTGGTGGTATCCTTGTGTCACATCCAAATAGCTATATTTAGAAAAACAAGTCATTGAATCTACCAATTGGTCGATGTTCGACAGTGGGTATCTATCCTTTAGGCACTCCTTATTTAGGTCTTTGAAGTCAACGAACATCCTTCATTTGCCATTTGGTTTCCTGACCGTCACAACATTAGCCATCCAGTCAGGGTATTTTACTTCTTTAATAATATCTACTTTTTAAAGTTTAGATACTTTCTCTCTCATGGGTTTTTATCTTTCTAGGGCAAATCACCTTTTCTTCTATTTAATAGGTTTTGCCATGGGATCTACATTCAGCTTATGGCATGCCACCGAAGGATGGATTTCCGGTATCTCTTCTCGTTTGGAGGCGAACATCTTCATGTTCTCCAAAATTACTTGGGTTAACCATTCAATTGTTAGTTGACTCATATATGTACCATACTTAACTATTTTGTCAGTTGAAATCTCAAGTTCAGCTAACTTACCAACTGGTTCTGTTTGGTCTCACTATTCGGGATCTGTTACTTCAACCTTCGATATCTTTCTTCTTATTACAAGGCTATATGGTTGCACTTATTGGCAATATTCTAGTTCCCCCCTTACTATTAGAACCCATTAGGTGTTGGGATTTTCATGGTGAGGCATCTTATGCTCCCTATCGTTCCTGTCTAGAAGAGGTAAGGTCTTTCGAGAATTTCATTATAGCGGAACTCCTCATTTATGATGTGGAAGGTAGTTTTAGCCATTGTCGTTAGCCTTGATCGTTCATTTATTAGGGTGGTAGTCCCAATAGATCGCAGTTGCTTTCCTCCTAACCCTACAAGTGGCTTTCCTGTTTGGCTTAGGTTCATTAGTGTTCCCCCCATTGCCTTGTAGACCTGTTTAGTGATGGTGTTGACAACAATCCCCCCAACTACTAGTAACATTTTAATAAGGTACTTGTTTAGTATTCCTTCTGCAACTAGGGCATCATTATTGGAGGGGGGAAGGGGGTGTCAACATGTTCTTCATCTTCGAGTCTGAATGTGACTATTGGGAGGTTTTGTTAAGTACTGACGAGGGAAATTTCTAAGCGATATCATTTTCTGCTCGATGTGTTGGATTGGTCTCCTCACATGATCACACTAATAATGCATGCAATTCTTTTATTGGGGCACTCTTCTACTTTAGTCTCCTAATCTTCCTCTTTAAATCTTTTGCCTTTGTTGTCTTTGACAAATTTTCTAAGTGCTCCAGTTTGGATGAGCCTTTTAACCTCCTTTTCCAAGTCCTAAAACTATTCAGTGTCATGTCCATGATCTTTATAGAATCTACAAAACAAACTTTTATCCCTCTTGGCTACCCTATTCAACCTCTGAAAGTAGTATATGTCAATATTGTTTTGCTTAATCCAAAGAAGAATATTACCTCAAGTGTCATTTAACAGTTTGAATTATGTCTCTCCACCATTTCTTAATGGGTAGAGGAACTATAAGTTTGGAGAGTTTGACGAGTTGAATTGTTTATCCTCATTTCTTGATTTTTCTTCTAGTTCTAGCTTACAAAATTCTATTTTTCTTCTCACTTTCCTTCATCCAACTCGATATATCTCTATTATTAGCTATTAACTTAAAGTAAGAATCATTTGTTTTTGTGTGGAGCTTGTCTTTTAGCTTGCTAAATGTAGTTTCGCTTGTCATGGCTTCCATAGTTATCTCAACATTTATTATCTCAATCTTTATGGCTTCCTTGTTGAATTTGTCAATGTATTCTTGAATGGTTTCATCTTCTCTCTACTTACAAGATCTTAATGAACTTGTCTTCCTCTTGCGAGGAATGTTAGTGGCAAATCTTGATAAGTCTTTAAAAGTGTGAATGGAATTAGGAGGTAGTTGAAGATATCACCTTTGTGTTATTTTAGTGAGAGTAGTAGGGAAAATCTTACAAAGTATGTCATTAGAGATGTCATTAAGCAGCATGGTTACTCAAAAAGTTGACAAATGGATATGGGGATCCCCTGTTTTGTTGTACACTTGTAGCGTAGGGAGCTTCCACTTAGGTGGAAAATTTTTTTCAATGATTTTCCATGCTAAATGTGAAGCCTTTATGTATTTTTTGACATAACCAAATTTTGCTTTAGAATGTTTGTGCTTCATCCTTAGTGATGGTTTTTGTCACTTTTTTGCTTGACTTCGTTATGGTTTCATCTCTATTCTCTTGCTAGGTAGTTTTGGAACCTTTAGGATCCAATAATTGAGGTTATGGCTATTTATTATGTTCCCCAGGATTTTCTCTTGTGCGTTGAGAGCAACTAGATTCACATTAAGAGCCCTAGCCATTTGTTGGTTGAAGTTTTGTATGGTAACTTACATTGTTCTTACTAAAGTCTTTTGAACTGTGTTAGGGCTTCATTTGCAGTTATGGTTGTATCATTAACAGGGGTACGCGTAGTGTTTGTTGGCGGTACCCCCGAGGAGGCATTCTCCTCCTCATGAAATGGAAAAGTAGGAACAAGATTATTTCTAGTAGGATGGCCACTACTTGCTTTGGCAAAGGCAAAGGTTCGTTTTTACGAGAGATATGTATTTAAAAAAATAAAAGTAAGAACTCTAACGGAAATAATCAATGAAACATCAATAAACTTTTCACAAATGACACCAATTGATGGTCCTTTGATTGCCGAAAATGGTAAATGACCTGTCAAAGGGTGAGCAAATATGACCTTAGAGAACTGTGTCCTTCACCGCCCCTCCGATACTTAAGTTAGTATGGGAGCTTAAGAGTTTAAGAATGTAAAGAGCTTGAGAATGAGAATAAGTAATAGAAAAATCTAGCAAAAACATACATTGATTGTAGAGAAGATGATTATTTATACCTTTCTTGGTTTGAAACTTTTCACAGATATGTCAAGAATAGTATTCGTTAGATTTATCCTCATTATTCTGAAATATGTGAAAAAGCATCTACTATGTAACTGTCATTTATTAGTTGAAGTTAATGTTGTAACTACCCTTTACTGATTGAACATTGTGTGCTTTTAATTCGTAAGTATATTCCGCAAATATTGTAGCTGTTTGATTATTTCATGTATCGTCTTCAGTAATAATTGTCTAAACTTAGGGGGCGTATATTATTCATATGGAGAACACATATCTATAATGATAGTGTTCGGGTAAGTGAACGCTATTAGTGAAAAAGAGAGATTTTCAATGTAATCATTATTAAAGAAACTTAATAAAATTTAGTGAGATTCGAAAGTTTCAGAGCACCACCTATAGTCACTCAGTTAAACAGTCATTTGCACTCTGTACATCATTAACAAATTATATATTTAAAAAAATTAATATAGTCAAGCAGTATTTAAGGGAGGCGCAAATGCAGGTGTGTCTCACGCTATATTTATTACTGGGGTAGTTTGCGACTGAACAATGACCGAGTGATCGGTATTCTTTAACTAATAAAAAGTGGTCCACGGAATAGGTAGAATGAGAAGTTTTTGTCGGTACACATTTATTCTGGCAAATGAGTCAGATCCGTTATTTTAGGCAAAATCATTTTTGAGTTAATGTATTTTTAAGTTGAATTAAATTTAAATAGTCTAAATTTCAAAAAAATTTAAATTTATTTTTAAAATAGATACTTTGAATCAGATCATTTATTATTTAAATTTAAAATATCTATTTAAATTTTTTATCATTTATATAATATTTTTTCATAATTTATTCAGAGAGAAATAATAATTCTCTTAAAAAATTATTTTTAATAAGATAAAATTTATATAAAATGAAACTTAATTAAAATATTTTATTTTTATTTAAATACTTATTAAATTAAATATAATTTATTTTTTAAGTAAAATGACTATATATAATGAGAATAATTGAATTAAATCAGCATAAAATTTGATTCAAGTCATATATCATAATTTAAATTAATTTACAAACAAAAATATAATATTTAATGATAAAAATCATTCATTATAAAATTTTTTATATATATTATGATAAAAATTTGTGTAATAAAATTAGATTTGTCTTAATATATGATTTTATCATGACAAAAAATAAATTTATTACTATTATTATAAAAAAAATAAGTAAAATTGTGAAAAATTTCTTTTACATATTAATTCAATTAAAAAATTATGATAAAAATTTAGCTTAATTACTTGAAAATTCGAACCTTTTATATGTATATCAAAAACTTCTAATTGAGTCAATTACACTGTAATTTGATAAATTGATTTTAATTATACCTTAAATCAAAAATAAAATTTAGCAAAGTGCATTTAGATTCAATTGACTCATATATTTTGTCAATTAATTCAATTAAACCTAAAATTAAGTTTACAGTTTAATTGATATACTACTTAATTAAATTTATTATGTATTTCTGTATGATGAATTTTACCTTTATACTTAAATTTAAATTTTAAAATTTTTAAAATTTGAATTTATAATTCATAAAATATTTCAATCTCTAATTTTTTTTTTTAAAAAAATCTCTCAATCTTCCTAAAAAAATTAATATTATATTTAAATAATAAAACTTTAAATTATTCAAGCAAAAACTTCTAAGAAATATTTAAAAAATAAACAATATAAGTTTAATTAAAATGATATTTTTATTTTTTATTCAATTTAATCTCATATTTGCTTAGTTAAATTTATTTTATATTTTTAGATGATGATTTTTAATTTATATTTAATTTAAAAAATAAAAATTTAAAATTATAATTCATAAAATCTCTTATATTTTAAATAATTATTATTTGAACTATTTAAATAAAATTTTTAAAATTATTTACATGAACTTAATTAAAGTGATACTTTTATTTAATATTCAATTTAATCTTTTTTTTTTGCTTAAATAAATTTATTATATACTTCTATATGAAAGTTTTTAATTTTTTATTTAAGTCTATAAATTTCTAAATTTTAAATTTATAATTCTTTAAATTGTTCAAGATCTTATTTAAAAATTTTTTCTCTCAATCTCTCGTTAAAATTTTAATTTTTATATTTTAAATAATAAATCATTTAAAAAACTTTAAAAAATAATTAAAAATCAATTACATGAGCTTAATTAAGATGACACTTTTATTTTTATTCAATTTAAACTCATTTTTTAATTTATTAAATTTATCATAAACTTTTATTTGATAATTTTATTTTTAAATTAAAAAAATGTAAAAATTTTGGAATTTATATTTATAATTTATAAATTTCTCAATCGCTTAATTAAAAAAAGTTTCTTTCATTCTCTCCTTAAAAAATTAATTTATATATTTTAAATAATAAATTATTTAAACCATTTAAAATAAAAATTTTAAAAATATTTAAAAAATCAATAATATGATATGAATTTTAATGTTCTCAAAAAATTTATCCTTAACATAAAAATTAAAGATGTATTCATTTTATTATTTAAATATATACAAATAAAATTTATAATTTTATAACATAAAATTAGTATAAAATTTTTTATTTATTAACTAAAATAAAAATAAAATTTTAATATTTTTATGAAAAATATTTAAATTGAGTAAAAATAAAAATATTATCTTAATAGGATTTAAACTTAATTTTGACTTTGATTGAATTAATTGAAAATTTACAAGAGTCAATTAAATGTAAATATACATTTTATTAAATGTTGATTTTGACTTAGGATATAATAAAACTCAATTCATCAAATTAGGATTTAATTGGTTCAATTAGAAATTTTATATACAATTGAAATTTTGCAAAAATGTTTAAATTTCTTTAATCATTGAACCCATAAATTGTTAACTCAAAATTTTTTATCATAATAAATGAACATATAAAATAAATTATGATATATAGCATATAAAATAAGTTATGATATATACTATTTCATTATAATATTTTTCCAAAATATAGTGTCATATCAAATTAAATATACAAAGAAATAATATTATCATAATAATATCTGTTATTTTATTAAATAATTTTTTGAAATAAATTTTTTTTCTTTTTTATTTTAATTATTCTACAATTTTTCTTTTTTATATTATTATCAGAACAATTGTGCCGGATTACTGATTGATCCAAAATTTGATCCGACCTATCTAGTTGACTCTTACTAGATTCAATATGAACCAAAATTTTTATATCATTTTAAGTTTACTCTGGATGAATATCAGATTTGGATCAGATAAAAAAATTGCCACCTGTAATTCTGGACAGTTAAACTGGGTATGGTACCCCCTGCTTTTTGTTATGTACAAGATTTGGCGCTTGGGTGAATTTTAACACTAGTCCCGTTATTGTTCCCGCCTTGACCAAAATAGCCCCAAATTTTGTTTTCTTTCATCTTTTTATTTTTTTCTCCTTCTACTAAAACTATAATTATTGATGTAGTAAAACCATGTAATATATACTATTACAACAAATAACTATTAAGAAAAATAAACTTATAAGTTAATTTAATTTATAAATTAATACCTTAGCCTAATAATAATATAAGTGGCAATTTTTTATCAGACTCAAAAACTTGACTTGAAAATTATTTTTAAAATCTTTTTTTATATTCGGACATTAAGTATCATCAAATGTAAATTAATTTCGACCATACACATGTTTTATCATACGTATTACAATTTTTCATCATTAAGGTCATAATTTTTAATATAAATTTAGTACATATACTAATTTCACTTTTCTCTAACCAAATTAATATTACAAAATTGTTATATATTTTGTTGTAAAATACATTTTCTTATAAATGCTGGTTTTATAATTTTAATATATGATTCTTACTTTTGCATTTATTTCAATCAATTTAATTTATTTTTATTTTATTAAATATGAAAAATGATTAATATTATGTTAATATGTAATAATAAATCGTAAAGGTTTGATGCTTTATCGGAAATAATTATCCCCTCCTCGTATCTTTTCTTTTTTTTTTTTCAATATTTATATTTATTTCTCTTTTAAAATTATATATATATATATATTACTTACTATTAAATATGTTTTAAATAAACATTTAATTCACTCGTAAGTACTTTTATCACTAACTTTGAATATAATTACAAATATTTGATATATCTCTCTTCCTCTCGATTCCTCTTCCTTTACATATTTTTTCTTCTATTTAACCTTCATTAACTACATATATTACTTACTATTAACTATGCTTTTTATTACAAATTTATATAAATCATAAATATGTTATCACTAAATCCTAATATAATTACACATATTTCGTTTCTATCAAAAATTTCAATTCTTTTCACTTTTTCTTTCTCAAAAATTACTATGATTAAATTTATTAGGAGATTTCAGTATACATATATTTCACTTTCAACCCCTTCACTTATTCAACTATAATACAATCAATAATTATTTATTTATACTATTAATTTCAATTAATTTAACTGTCTATAAGATTGCTTAAACTAAAATTTTCTAAGAGATTTAGCAAATTGAGTTAAAAAAAAAAAAAAAAAGAGATTTAGCAAATAATTATTTTTAAAGTTTCAGGTTTTCATCCGATAAACTTCATATCACATTATATGATCAATAGAACTATATATATTAAACAAATTTACTTAACATTTGGGATAATATCACAAAGATTTTATCCAAACATAATAATAATCTTCTTATTATAACAATCTCGTAAGTAAAAATTTATTCCAACGCCAATTGAAGTTTTCTATTCCAATTAAAATGATAATAAGTGCAGTAATGTATCACTATACTTAAACACAAAATTTACATCAAATCATAATTTAATTACTAATAACATTTGATTATCATTATGTTATTTTACAATTAAAATATTTTGTTATTGTAATGATATATTAATTATGCTTTATATTTAAATTCAAAAAATCAATTTTTTTTGCAAAAACTATTCACATAAAAACTCATTTATATTATATTTATATCTTAATGTGAAAAAACTGTTTTTGTGCACCGCACAATATTTTGAGCTTTGATAATACTAATTAACAGTGTTTATCTCTACTTAATTATGTAAATCGTAAATCATTTATTCATACTATTACACTAGACATTTAACATACAAATCATATTAATAAACTACAAAATAATGACTGCTCTTTGTTTGCCTACTATATAATTACTACTAAATTGTTTACAAATTAAGTTTAGGGACCCCAAACATCTTAGGCCTAATAACTCCAAAAATCTAAAATTTTATTGCGCATTTACAATTATAACTCATATTTTTAAATTTTACAATTAAAACCCATTTTTGAATTTAAGTATTAGTTATAGTCTAATACAAAATTAAGAGAAATGAAGTGTGCTTATTACTCATTTAATAATTAATTTTTTTATCAATTAAGCATTAATTATAACCTAATTACCTATCTAATCAATTAAATATCAAGCAATTATAACTTAATAAGCATACTTCTTTTCTCATAATTTTGTAATTAGGCTATAATTGATACCTAAATTTAAAAATGGATCTCAATTGTAAAGTTTAAGTTTAAAGTATAAATTATAATTACAAATGCACCAATAGTTTTGGATTTTTTAGAATCATTAGTCCAACTTTTTAAATAAAAACAAGTTTAAGGGGCGCTAGGTGCATTTGCTGAACCCACTTTTTGATTTTCTTGTCCATGCATTAACCGACTGCTCTATTATCCGGTTTCATGTCGTCCTAATCCAATCCAATATACACTGTGTAATAACTAACAACAGCCTTCTTATTATTTTGCGTCTATCACATAAAAAATGCACGGACAGATATATGTACCAAAGTAAAGCCCAATAGTTAAACTCACAAGAGCGGGACTTCTCTGAGATGGGGGGATAAGGGAGTGGCTGCCACAGGGACAATGCAGAAACGGTTGATGGCCTTGATGTGGACAATTCATTTGAAGATGAGGAAGAGGAGGACGGAGTTGTGATGGAAGTGGAGGAAGTGAGAGCAAGATGGCATCTCTTGATGAAAGGTTTCTGGGTTAAGCATATGGAATCAAGGTGGAGGATAGGGGTGAGTACAAATCGGACCGAATTGAAAAAATCGATCAAACTGAACTGTTTCAGTTCGGTTTGATTTGATTTTTTAATAAAATCAGTTTGTTCAGTTATAATTTTAAAAAAATTTTAGTTTTTAGTTTTTAGTTCGGTTTTTAGATAGAAAACCGAACAAAACAAATTAAACTAAGTAATTAATAAATCAAACCAATTTGAATCGAATCAGATTTAAAATATATGTAATTTAATTAAAACAAATCGAATTAAATTGAACTTTTATAAGATCGATTTGGTTCAATTTATAAACATATAAATTTCAATTTAATCAGTTTCATTAATTTGGTTTTTTCAAAATTCAGTTCGGTTTGATTTTAAATATAAAAAATTTAATTTATTAAAATTTGATAAAAAAAATTTAACCGAACCGTCCCTTTATCACCCTAGTGGAAGATAAAGGCAGAGATGCTTTAGGGCTTTTTTTTTTTTTTTTTTTTATAACTAAGGGCAAAAGGCACTATAAAGGGAAGGAAGGATTTTGAAATTAATATTGTTATAATATATGGATGTTAAAAGTTAGAGAATATTATAATTTTAGTCATGGGATTTCACAACTTTTACATTTATATTCTACAAAAAAAAAAAAAAGAAAAAAGAGTTTCCTTTTAAATAGATAAATTTTTTTATTTTAATTACAAGTCTAATGTTGAACAAAACGTATGGTTTTCCTAATTTGAGAATTGTTGATGTGCATGATCACCTACGTGATATCATCCATTTAACCAAATTTAGGATAAATCTCAAAAAATATCTTCGACTTTCAAAAATTTTCATTTATATCTTAGATACATATTTTTTTTTTGTTTTAAATTGATGAACTTTTATCTTAATTTCAATTCTAACCTCGAACAAGATAAATATCACCTTCTTGATCATATTTACCATGTTGGATGAATATGTTCATATAATCACTTTCAATACAATTCCATTAGGAAATTTAATTTTTAAATAAAAATACTACTTTAATTTTAAAAATTATCATCTTTACAACCATTGATTATTTTACACAAATAAAAATTATCATCTCTAAAAGCATTTGATTTTTCTCAACATTTTAAAAATCAAATCAGAGATCAAACTAATTAGTTGGCTGATTCGTGATTTAGTTGGTGCAATCGGTTTGACCGATTCAATTTAATGGATATTGTTTATGTTTTTGAAAAAACTTAATAGATATTTAAAATTGAAAAATATATAATATGATAACATAATAAAAATTATATTTTAAATTTTAATTAAAATAGTGTAATTTGTTAAAATTTTCACAAAATGATGCAATTTTAGATTGAATCAGTTAGAAAAATGAATATTTTCAATTAAATAAATCTTAAATTATGTCATTTTATAAAAAATTAAAAATTAAACTATTTTACTCAAAATTTAAATTTTAAAAAATAGTTTTCTTTACGTTATCATATTATATATTTTTCAAAAAAAAAAACCTATTAATCTAAATCAGTTGAACTGATCGAACCATCTGAATCACAAATTGACTAACTAACCAATTCAATCTCCAGGCCTAGTTTTAAAATGTTGAGAAAATTAAATAGTTTTAGAGATAATTTTTTATTCATCTAAAATAATATATGGCTTTAAAGATGATATTTTAAAAAATTAAAGTAATATTTTTATTTAAAAATTAAAATTATTAACAATGTCAAGTTGAAAATGCATATATAAACTTAATATTATAACGTAATGAAAACAACTTAAAATTTTAAAAATTATACTATTTTACTTAAAATTTAAATTTTAAAAAATAATTTTCATTACATTATCATATTATGTATTTTTCAAAAAAAAAATAAAAATACCTATTAAACTAAACTAGTTGAACCGTATGAATCTCAAATCGGTTAGCTAACCAATTCAATCTCCAAGCCCAATTGAACTGATCGAACCATATGAATCACAAATCGGCCAACTAACCGATTCAATTTTCAGACCCATTTGTAAAACATTGAGAACAATTAGATAGTTTTAGAGATGATAATTTTTTATTCATCTAAAATAATCGGTGATGTTAGAGATGATGATTTTAAAAAATTATAGTAATATTTTTATTTAAAATTAAAATTCTTAACATCATGTCATGTTGAGAGTAATTATATAAATTTATTCGTTCAACAAGATAAATTTAACTGGATGGACTATGCTATTTGAATGACCACGTTAATAAATATCATGTCAAAGGAGCATTTATTTTGTGTAAGATTAAACTTAAAATTAAAATAATAGTTCATGTATTAAAAATAAAAAAGTGTTTATCTAGTGTATAAATAAAAATTTTTTGAAAGTTTAAAATTTTATTGTGATTTATCATAAATTTAGTTAAATGGATAATATCAATTAAATAGACAAACACGTCAATAACTCTCATTTTTGAAAGTCACATAAATGATCACCTTAACAAATATCAGGTTTGAAAAAATATATACTATGTTTGAGGTTAAACTTATAATTAAAATGAAAGTTTACCAATTTGAAAAGAAATTTTTTTACACAGAACATAAATACAAAAATAGTGAAAGTTCACGGGATGAAATAAATTACGTTTGGTAAGACTTTTGGGTGCATAATCAATAAACCATGGACCCACATTCTTTATGTTGACAAGTAAGTAACCAATGCCTATGTCATCCATATCCCAGACAACTGGCTTCATTGATAATTAATTGGGACAACGACAGATGTCACGAAAAGCTATGCTTATAGCTCTGTGCCACCAAAGTAGTGTTTGACTGTCTTTTATACTAAATATAAAATTTATTTATTTGAAGATTTATTTTGATATTTTTTATTTCTGTATTTTTTAACTTATTTTCTAATTTTAAAAATCATTAATGAAATAAATAATATTAATTATATTAAATTATATTTCAGTCACATTTTGAATATATAATTTCGTCATTTCTTTTATAAAATTTCTTTATTTTTATACATTATTAAATAAGGTAACCCTACCTTCATCGTACCCATTATCAATCGACGAGTGCTACTGATCGCAGTTAACGGTCATCATCACAAGGGCAACAGGAACAACCAAAGGAGAAATCTAATTAGCAGTAAACGGGGTGGGTCCAATTAAATTAGTGCCCTCAGCTTATCCCAGCGGTGATGTATGCATGATTCAATCCGCAAGATCATGAAGCCATCATCTCTTATTATCTATAAAGATTGCCAGAAGAATTTAGTGGTTTTTTTTTTTAATTTTCAATTGCATTTTAAAAAGTAAATTTCCAAAAGAAAATTCTTAAAATAAAATTTTCTTGAAATATATAATTATCATATTTGATTCATGTATGAAAAATAGAAAGAAAATAATTTAGATTATAATGTTTCTATTTTATTACATTTCGTTTAATTAATCTTAAACGAAGACATATATACCAAAAAAACAATGAAGACATATATAAATATATTGTAATAAAATGTACCATCATAATATGTATAATTCAAGAAATGTACTAATATTTTGCAATAAAATGTAATATCTCGATTAAGTATTAGTATCTTTAGCCGAGCAGTATTGTTTCTATAACTCAAGAAATAAGGTTCACCTTTCAATTTTTCCTTAAAAAATTAATTTTTATATAATCATTTAACAAAAAACTCTTAAAAAATAAATTACATGAGTTTAATTAAAATGATACTTTTATTTTATATTCAATTTAATCACCTTTTTCTTTATTAAATTCATTATATACTTTTATATTAAGAATTTTATTTTGTATTTAAATCTCAATATATAATTTTAAAAAAAATTTCTTTCAAGCTCTCATTAAAAATTTATTTTATACATTTTAAATAATAAATTATTTAAAATAAAAACTTTAAAAAAATATTTAAAAAATAGTTATATGAGTTTAATTAAGATAATACTTTTATTTTTATTCAATTTAATTCTATTTTTACTTAATTAAACTTATCATATACTTTATATGATAATTTTATATTTAAATTAAAAAATTTTAAAAATTTTGAAAGTTAAATTTAAAATTTATAAATCTTTCAATCTATCATTTACAAATATTTTCTTTTAATCTCTCCTTAAAAAATTAATTTATATATTTTAAATTATTTAAATCATTTAAAATAAAAATTTCTAAGAAATATTTTAAAATTAGTTATTTATATATATAAATATAATAAAAAGTGAATTGTCATATGCAATATTTTAAAAAATTAGTTATTTATTATATATAAATATAATAAAATTAGTTATTCATCTTTCGAGGGGAATTTTTTTTTAAGAGCAAATGACATGCAATTTTTTAAACCATTTTATCTTTTTCTATTGTTATCATATGGGCCATACTTCTTCATTTTTGGACTTAATTTTTTTTAATTGCCAGATTGTGCATTAAAACGGCATCGTTTTTAATGAGTTGGCAATTACAATTGTTTATTTTCTGAAGGGTCATTTTGTTAATTTGGGCAAAACTGCTGGTGCTGTACGTCTTCCGCACCAGATTACACCACTTAAAAAAAGTTGTAACTTTTTATGCTAACTTTATAGTCAGATTCAACAATCTATAGTCATCACAGGGGACAAATTTTTTTATTATTATTTTGGGCTTTTTTCTGTCATTTTTGGATTTTTTTTTTTTTAGAAGGCAGTTTGTCAATATACAACGTGGAAATTTTTTATTTATGAGAAAACTTTCATTATTTTTTAATATTTATGAAGCAGTTTGTGCTATTATATGTTAAAAACCAATACAATATTTACTTGCGAGGAAATAAATTATTTGTATTTATTATTTTTTGTTTACCATTTTAGAATTTATAAAATACTTTATCCGATGTATGTTAATATTCATCACAATATTTTCCTGCAATATCGCTCTAATATAGAGGTGACAAATAAGTTAGATCATTTTTCCATCGATGTATTTTAGGATTGTGTCAGGTTTGGGTCATTTAGGTTTCAAACATATTTGGATCACCCATTATATATTACATATATAAAAGATTTAAATCAATTTTAGGTTTACTTTTGAAATTTATATTTTAGGTCAGATTGATTCATTTGTTATTTAGTTTAAAAATGTTAATTTGAATTTTTATCATTTATGTAATATTTTCTCATAATTTATTAAGAAATAATAATTTTCTTTTGAAAAATTATTTTTACTAAGATAAAAATGAAACTTGATTAAAATTTTTATTTTCATTTAAATGCTTAATAAATTAAATATAATTTATTTTTTTAAGTAAATGACTATATATAATGAAAACAATTGAATTAAGTCCACATAAAAATTATAGTCAAGTCACATATCATAATTTACAAATAAATATATAATGTTCAATAATAGAAAATCATTCATTATAAAAAAATTTGTGTATTATAATAAAAATTTGTGTAATAAAATTACATTTATCTTAATATTTGTTTTATTGTGACAAAAATCAAATTTATTATAATTATTATAAAAATAAGTAAAATTATGATAAATTTCTTTTACATATTAAATGATTTTAAAAAATTATGGTAAAAATTTAGTTTAATTACTAAAAAATTTAAACATTTATGCAATTTTAAATTGTATTTAAAACTTCTAATTGAGTTAATTATATTGTGATTTGATAAATAAATTTTAATAATACCTCAAATCAAAAACAAAATTTAGTAAAATGCATTTAGATTCAGTTTATCCTTATACTTTTTCAATTAGTTTAATTAACCCTAAAATTAAGTTTGCGACTTAATTAATATGCTAATTTTATTTTTATTCAATTTAATCTTATTTTTACTTAATTAAATTTATTATATACTTATGTATGATGAATCTCAATTATATATTTAAATCTAAATTTTAAAATTTTTAAAATTTAAATTTATACTTCATAGAATCTCTTAATCTCTAATTTTTTTAAAAAAATTTATCTCAGTTTTCTTAAAAATTTAATTTTATGTTTTAAATAATAAAATTTTAATCTATTCAAATAAAAATTTCTAAGAAATATTTAAAAAATTAACCATATGAGTTTAACTAAGATATTTTTTTATTTTTTATTCAATTTTATTTTATTTTTGCTTAATTAAATTTATTTTGTGTTTTTAGATAATAAATTTTAATTTATAATTCTTAAAATCTCTCAATCTCTTCTTAAAAAATTAATTGTTATATTTTCAATAATAAATATTTAAACTATTTAAATAGAATTTTTAAAAAATATTTAAGAAATTATTTACATGAACCTAATTAAGATGGTACTTTTATTTTATATTCAATTTAATCCTTTTTTTCTTAAATAAATATATTAGATGCTTTTACATGAAAATTTTAATTTATATTTAAATCTATAAATTTCTAAATTTTAAATTTATAATTAATAAAATCTCTCAATTTATTATCTAAATTTTTTCTCCCAATCTCTCCTTAAAATTTTAATTTTTATATTTTTAATAATAAATTATTTAATCATTTAAAAAATTTAAGAAATATTTAAAAAAATCAATCATATGAGCTTAATTAAAGTGATACTTTTATTTTTATTCAATCTAATCTTATTTTTTAATTAATTCAATTTATTATACACTTTATTTGATAATTTTATATTTAAATTTAAAATCTAAAAATTTTGAAATTTAAATTTATAATTTCTAAATTTCTCAATCCCTCATTTTTTTAAAAAAATTATTTCATTCTCTTCTAAAAAAATTGATTTATATATTTCAAATTATAAATTATTTAAAATAAAAATTTTTAAGAAATATTTAAAAATCAATTACATGATATGAATTTGAACATTTTCAAAAATTTTATCTTTAAAATAAAAATCAAAGATTTATTAATTTATTATTTAATATATAAAAATAAAATTTATATTTTAAACATAAAATTAGTATAAAATTATTTATTTATCAACTAAAATAAAAATAAAATTTTGAGATTTTTTTGAAAATATATTTAAATTTAGTAAAAATAAAAATATTATGTTGGTAAGATTTAAACTTAATTTTAAATTTGATTAAACGAATTGAAAAATATAAACATCAATTGAGTTTAAATATACATTTTATTAAATGTTGGTTTTGACTTGGAGTATAATTGAATCAAATTCAACAAATTAGAGTGTAATTGACTCAATTAAAAATTTTAGATATAATTAAAAATTCACGAAAATGTTTGAATTTTCTTAATCGTTAAGCCCACAAATTTTTAACTTAAAATTTTTTATCATAATAAATGAGTATATAAAATAAATTATGACATACATTCATTCATTATAATATTTTGTCACAATATAATGCGTACCAAATTACATAAAGCAAAAAATAATATTGTCATAATAATATTTGTAATTGTATTAAAAAATTTAAAAATTTTGATACAATTATTTTATCATAATAAATAATTTTCATTATTACTAAATAATTTATCATAATAAATTGTAATTTAGGCACCTAAAAAAGTACAATAAAATTAATAAATTTATTTAAATATACAAATTTCATTTATTTTAAATAAAAATATCATAGTTAAATTTTAATTTGAATTTAAATTTAATTAAATAATCTAAATATTTTTGAAATAAATTTCTTTATTTTTTATTTTAATTATTCTACCTATTATATATTTAATAATAAAAATTTTCTTTTCTATATTGTCATTGAGTCAATTGGGTCGGGTCACAGGTTAACCCATTCAAGCCAATTTTGACTTGACCCATTGGGTTGACCCATACCTGAACCAATCCGACCCAAATTTTTTTTGGATCATTTCGGATTTGTCTCAGGTCAAGGTTTGGTTCAAGTTGCTTTTTTCAGATGAGTTCGGCTCGGATTAGAAACTGCCACCTGTACTCAGATACTAATTCCAATATGATATGAATTTGAATATTTTCAAACAATTTATCTTTGAAATAAAAATTAAAGATTTATGAGTTTATTATTTAAATATATAAAATAAAATTTTATAATTTAAAAACATGAAATTAATATAAAATTAATTATTTAATCTACTAAAATAAAAATAAAAATTTAATATTCTTATTAAAATTATTTAAATTGACTAAAAATAAAAGTATTATTTAATAAGGTTTATGCTTAATTATGAATATGATTGAACTAATTGAAAAATATAAAAGTTAATTAAGTCTAAATATACACTTCACTAACTGTTGATTTTGACTTGGGATATAACTAAAATCAATTTATCAAATGAGAGTGTAATTAACTCAATTAGAAACTTTGAATATAATTGAAATTCACAAAAAATTTTGAATTTTTTGAGTCCTGGAGCCCACAATTTTTAGCTAAAATTTCTTTATTATAATAAATAAACATAGAATAAATTATTATATAAACTCTTTCGTCATAAAATTTTATCATAATATATTAGTGCTAAATTTCTAGAGTCCACCAATTAAATTACATATAAGAAGAAGTAATATTATCATAATAATACTTTTATCATTGCATTAAATAATTTTAAAAAATTATGGTAAAATTATTTTATCATAGTAAATAGCTTTTATTCTTACTAAATATCTTGTCACAATAAATAAGAAATTACAATGTCGGCACATAAAGAGACACAATAAAATTAGTAAATTTATTAAAAATATAAAAATATCATTATAGTTTAAATAAAAATAAAAATAAAAATAAAAATAAAATTGAAGTTAAATTTAATTAAATAATCTAAATATTTTTAAAATAAATTTATTTTTATTTTAATTATTCTACCTTATATATATATTTAATCATAAAATTTATTTTTTATATTGTCATAAGATTAATTGAACCGAGTCACAAATTAACCCGTTTGAATCAATTTTGATCCAATATATCTAGTTGATTCTTATCCAACTTGATCCAAAAATTTTTGAATCATTTTGAATTTATATGGGTTCAGATCAAGTTTGGATCACTTTTTTGAGTGAATTCAGGTCGAATTTTCAAGTCATGTTAAAAATTGTCACCTCTAGATCCAACCCAATCTATAGATAATAGAGGTGACAAAATAAGTTAGATAATAGAGGTGACAAAATAAATTAGATTGTTCAAATTGAATTCATTTAAAGTTTAATTAATTTTGAGTATGGTTATTAGGTTAATGTAAATAAAAAGTTTTAGTCATTTTCGAATTGTAGGTCAAGCAATTCATAATTTTTAAATTTTGTAGAATAAAATATTATTTACTTTTTTTTAATTTCTTAATATTTATAATTTAAATTAAATAAAATCATATCAAATTCGAGTTCAAGTTCAACCTTTTCGAGTTATATATATTTTGTCAAATCAGTGGATTGAGTTAAATATGATCCAAAAAATTTTAAATTATTTTTTTTTATGAATTTTTAAATTATGAGTCAAGTTGAATTTGTTAGATAAAACCTTTTTGTGAAAACTATCACATAAAACTCAAATACTCTTATTAAATTATCACGAAATATAAACAAATAATTAAATGGAAGCGTACCTGAATCCACAATGAGCAATAGTTTTGTTACAGTAGTGTGATTGGCCTTTCAGATCAATACGTACTCCTCCCAAGAGAGCACTTTAATTTTTCTCTAACTTTTTTTTTAAGTGATGAAATGCCAAAAAAATAAATAAAACGTACGTATAATCTAGGGACAATCACCATACATATATTATTCTGATATTTCTATTTTACCTATCACAAAATAGGAATAACCCTAGGGTTTCTACACATTAAAAATCGCACCCTATTAGATACATTAAAGCCCAAATTATCAAACCTTATTATATCACTTTTAATTAGCCTTAATATTAGTTGACAATCTATAATACATAATTATTCATATATAAACCCAACATTGGATTTTTTATCCAACAATCTCCCACTTGGATTATATGAATTACCTTATAAATTATGTATTACAAAATAACCATTTGAACTCAACTTTGTTGTCATTACCTAAATACATCTATAACCAATCCGGTCCATTAATCATATCAATATAAGATCAAAACGACCTTTCATTATATTTATCATAACTCAACCTATCAATAATCACATTTATCAATACAATTGAATGACATGGATTTGTAGCATGAAAGATTCATGCAATATAATCTAAACATGCCTATTCTAACTGGTCCACCTTAAACTTTAGTGATATCAAACCATACCAAAATTAGAGTGAAAATTATCCAAAATTTTATTTCTATAGAAAATAATCTTAAAAAATAGACATGAACTGAATTATAAACTCCCACTAAAACTGAATATCCTTAAATAATATTACAACCATACAAGCGATATGCTCATGAAACATTTTGGGTGGCAATCCCTTTGTAAATGGATCCACACTCATGGAGTTTGTGCCAACATGTTCAATAGACAACTGTTCACTTTGAACTCTTTCTTTAACAATTAGGAACTTGATGTCTATATGCTTCAACTTTATCGAGCTCCTATTGTTATTAAAATACAAAACTGCTGACTTATTGTCACAAAATAACTTGAGTGGCCTTTCAAATGTTATCCATTATACGTAGTCCTATGACAAAATTTCATAACCATATTCTATGCTTAGACATCTGATAACATGCTATAAACTATTTTGCCATGGTAGAAACGGCTATAAGAGACTGTTTAGCACTTTTCTAAGAAAACGATGCCTCTAACTAGTAAAGAGATATAACTCGAAGTAGATTTCGTACTATCTTGGCATCCAGCAAAATCAAAGTCAGTAAACCCAATGATCTTTAGTCGATCTGACCTTCGATATGTGAGCATGCAATCTTTTATTTTCTATAAGTACGACAAAACCCGTTTGACTATTTTCTAATAGTTTATTCTTAGATTGTTTAACTATTTGCCTAACATCCCCGTGACATACACAGTATTTGAATGTGTACAAACTTGAGCATACATCAGACTCCCTACTGCAGATGCATAAAGGATCTTATCCATTTTCTTTTTCTCAAAATCATTCTTAGGGCATTGACTAAGACTAAATTTGTCTCCCTTAGGCACATGGGTATCATGTAGTTTGCAATTTTGCATGCCATGTCTTTTAAAAACCTTTTCGATATATCTCTTTTTGTGACAATGCAAGAATGCCTAGAGAGTGATTTTGGTATATCTAAATTCCTAACCTAAAAGAGACATCACTAAGATCTTTCTGCTCAAAATTCTTAGCTAGAAAGTTTTTGCTTTCATGTAATATGCTTATATCATTGCTGGCAAGCAAAATGTCATCAAAATATAAAATCTAAAAATTATGCTTTTTCTTACAAAACTTATGGCATGCACAATCATTAACCAAGTTTATCTCAAAACCAAACGAGATATTCACTTGATGAAACTTGAAATACTATTATCGAGACGCTTGCTTGAGCCCATAGATGAATTTCTTGAGTTTGCAAACCATATTCTTTAGATATCCTAACACAAAGTTTTTTGGTTACACCATATAAATTGTTTCATTAATATCACCATTTAGAAACATTGTCTTTACATCCATCTGATGTAACTTAAGATTGAAATGTGCCATTAATGTCATTATGATCTTGAAAGAGTCTTTCGAAGAAACTAGAGAGAAAGTCTCTTTATAATCGATGTGTTCCTTTTATGTAAAGCCCTTTGCAACAAGATAAGCTTTATATCTCTACACATTTCCCTTTTGATTCCCTCTTGGTTTTAGATATCCATTTGCAACCAATGGGTTTCACACTTTATGGCAATGGGACAAGATCCCACACATCATTGTCCTTTATAGACTTAATTAACTCATGCATGGTATCTATCCACTTTAGAAATTTAAAACCTTCCATGGCTTGATAGAAGTTGATTGGATCATCTTCTGTCACCCCAATGTCAACCTTATGTTCTTGAAGAAATACAATGTAGTCATCTAGCATTGCACTTTTCCTTTCTTTACTGGATCTCCTTAATGGGACAGGTTCTTAAGGTGGTAGAGTTTGTTCTTCTTGAATAATAACTTGAACGAGAGGTTTTTTGACATTATCTTGATTTTTTATCTTCAACAAAGTTAGGAATGAAATCCTGATCAATTAATAACACTTATGGGAATATCAACATATTTCTCTTCAAAGACAAAGTCCCTGCCTTATCTCCTCCCTTCCCGGAAACTCGACATCCTTAAAGGACCGAACATTTCCTGGCTCAAAAATCGACTTAGTTGTGGGATCATAAAACTTGTACCCCTGGATCTTCCAAAGTATCTAATAAAATAGCAATTCACTATCCTTAAGTTTAGTTTCCTTTCATTAGGACTATATGGCTTTGCCTCAACTAGACATCCTTAAATGTGCAACTGCTTTAAACTAGGCTTTTTTCCTATCTAAAGCTCATAAGGAGTTTTAATAGTTGCTTTAGTTGGAACCTTATTAAGGATATAAGTTGTGGTCTTAAGTGTTTTTTCCCAGAGTGATTTAGATAAGGTAGAATGAGAAATCATATTCCTTACCATGTCCTTAAGAGTCTTATTTCATCTTTCAACAACACTATTCATAGTGGGTGAACTTAGCAGGGTGTACTGTGGGACAATACCACATTCCTCCAGGAATTTAGGAAATGGTCCTAAACATTGTTCACCTGGACTGTCATATCTGCCATAGTATTCACCACCATGGTTAAACTTGACGTTTTTTATCCTTTTGTCAAGTTGGTTCTCGACTTCAACCTTATAACTTTTGAACACATTTAGTGACTGTGACTTTTCATGAATGAGATAAATAAAATCATATCTTGAGAAATTGTTTATGAACATTATAAAATATTATTGACCATTCTAAGCATTTGTAGGAAATGACCCACAAATATTCGTATGTATAAGTTCTAAGACTTCTGAAGTCCTATTGGCTTCAAATCTCCTTTTATTGGTTTGTTTTCCTTTTTATATAGTTAATACAAACATCAAAATCTATAAAATTAAGGGAATCAAAAATTTCATCTGACACAAGTATCTCAATTCTCTATTTAAAGATATGACCTAATCTTTTATGCCATAATGAAGCAAAATTCTTATTGATTAATTTTCTCTTTACACCTTGTGTAGTTAATTGCAAAGATTCATTATAACAGACAACTGTATCCAATAAATAAAAATTATCATAGCCTGATAAATAACTGATACCAAATAATTTTGAATCATCATGAAACAATCTGAATTTTCCATTTTCAAATAGATAAGGGTAACCAAGATTGTCTAAAGTAGAAATAGAAATCAAATTCCACTTAAAAGACGGTATAATAAATGTCTCATCAAAATCCAAATAATTTTAAGGTTTTAACAATAATCTAAATTTTCGTATTGTCTTTACTTTAACTGTCTTACCACTACCCACATAGATGTATCTTTCATCATCATTTGGCTTCCGGCAACTCAACCCTGCATTGACGCATTAACATAAATTGTTGCACTATATTCTATCCACCAAATGTGTCTAGGTACGGAAGTTAAATTAACATCAAAATAAACCATATTAAGAAGCTTACCTTTCTTAGCATGCCATGCATGATAATTAGTGCATTGCTCATTCATATGTCCTTCAGCTCCACAAAAAAAAAAAAAAAAAACTTTTACCTTTTGGTTCACCTAATTTATACAATTGTTTCACTTGAGGTGTTGTATATGCAACTTCTGTATCATTCTTTCTTTTCTTTCCCTTGCCCTTATCCTTAGAGGTTGAGGCCAAGTAAGCACTTTTTGTCTTATCTTGCTTCAACCTTTGCTATTCTTAAACACATTGTGATATGAGCTCATTTAGAGACCAAGTCTCTTTCTAACAGTTATTGCTCACTTTAAACTGATTAAATTATGTCAGAAGAGATATAAGAACCATATGCACTAGCAAGTCCTCAGAGAGATAAAGTACAAGTGCTTTTAAATTAGAAGCAAGATAAGATATCTCTACGATATACTATATGATATTGCCTTTACCCTTATACCTCATTGAAATGAGAGTTGTTAAAAGCGTACCTATTTCAGCCTTTCCATTCTTAACAAATCTCTTTTCAATATTTGCAAGGAACTCTTTAGCCGTAGTAATCTTTTCAGATTTGTGCCCTTGAATGTTTCAAGAATGGCTCTCTTCATAATCAACATACGCATGCAATTCGATTTCTCCTATCTTTCCTTATCCTTCTTTCCATCAAAAGTACTCTTAGTAGTAAGAGGTGGGGGATAATCAACCTTTAACACAAGGTTAAGACCTATAACTCTGAGAACTATCAAGAGGTTCTCTTGCTATGACTTTAAGTTAGAGCCATTTAGCTTAAGAATTGAATTGATGTTGGTAGTAATATTAACAAGAGTTATGGCTAAATAGAGAACAACAAACAAGCAAAACAAGCTCACAAAAATCTTAAGACCAAAATATCATAATAATAAATTCAAAATAAAGGTAAATCCCATCTCAAGATATCAAACATTCCATTAATATTTTATCTTTGGATAAAATATTAACTTATAAGTGATATCTCGTTGTAGTAATCAAATATTGACAGTAACAATATGTCAAATAATAAATTTTTTTGGGACAGTTTATTATTTACATAAAAAAATGAATAATCATTTCGTGTTTATTACCACAAGTGTATATGTAATTCTTGTCAAATATGACATTCCTTTGGGCTGTTCAATAATCATATAAATTATATGCACATAATTTTATATTTCAAGACAAATCAATTTCAACAAAAAATGTGACTTTCACGACATATTGTTTCAATTAATTAACCTTAAAATATATATTACACCAATATTTAAATTTAAAATTGCACTAGAAATTCTTTAAATTGACTGTAGTTATATATAATAATAATAATAATAATATATTTTGTAACTACAACAAAGTCATTGAATCAATTATTCATCATGGATAATTCCATTATTAGACAAGATAATCCTATTGGATCTCGTCTCCATCTGTTTACTTTACTATCCGAAAGATATAAAAGCTAATATAACTTAGAAACAAACCATAAATGCATACAACGTGCCACCGGGTATATGTTAATAACAAATTGAATGATCAATTTGTCCCCTATCAACAACACTGCACGGATGCAAATATAACAATACACCACTGATGGCTTTGTTCTTTATCACCGAATATATATTAATAACAAGTAAATGATGCGTCGTCTCTCATGATGATTGCGTCATCAACAGCAAAAGCAATAGGAGGTTTGTCCTTTACGATGGCTTTGATCTCATGCAACGATTGGATTGCCAATACTTTTACACCAAGCCAGTATTTGTATGTAAGTTAAAGTATCAAATCTACCCTTCAACTTGTCCTCAAGTAATAGTAAATGACAAAAGTGAATTTTTTTGTTAAATTTATTCTTGAACTTATATTTTTTCATTAAATTTACCCTTGACTAGTACTTTTGCACGACATTATACTCTTGTTTATCATATTTCCTCCTATATCTGCTGCAGTTGGATAAATGAACATAATTATTACTCCACAAAGACATCATTGTGTCAAAATAAAACTGTATTTTTGGGATTTGAAGACTTAAAGATTTTTAAAATTTTGAAAAAATTGTGTTTTTGTCGAAGTACGTTTAAGTTTAGTTCTATCAAATGCATTCTTGACTGTATAATTATACTCGTTCACCCAACTACAACAAATATAAAGAGAAACGAGTTAAACAAAAGTATAATTATGTGTAAAAATACTGATCAGGGATAAATTTGACGAAAAAAATATAAATTTAAGGGTAAATTTGATGAAAAAGTTTATTTCATCCTTTACTACCACTTGAAAACAAGTTTGGGGATAAATTTAGTACTTTAACCTATATATATATATGCCGAACAATGAATGGGATCAACCAAGGCCAAATATCCATATTTAAAAATCATAGAAAAACTGATTTCAAATAAATAAAGTAACCCTCAAATTTCAATTCATCAAATAAAATATAGAAAAAATTTCTCAATAATCTAATATAAGGGGCTCTTATACCACTTATTAGAGAAAATCCTATTGTGAAAACAATTACATAAAATTCAAACACTCATGTTAAATTATCAAGAAATATAAACAGATGATTAAACAAAAACGTACCTGAATTCATAATGAGCAGTAACTTTGTTAGAGTAGTGTGATTAACCTTCCAGATCAATACGTACTCCTCCTAATAAAACCCTTTAATTTTTCTCTAAATTTTCTTTTAGGTGATGGTATTTCAAAAAGAATAAACAGAATGTACATGTATAATCTAGGGATCATCACCTCATATATATCATCTTAGTATTTTTATTTTACTGATCACAAAATAAGAGTAATTATGAGTTTTTACACATTAAAGGCCCACACTCTATTAAATACTTTAAAGTCTAAATTATTATACTTTATTAGATCATTTTTAATTGAGCTTAATATTATTTGATAGTTCGTAATATATAATTATTCACATATAAGCTCAGCGTTAGATTTATGATCCAACAAAATTTGGTTCACTTTTCTTAGATGTGTATAACTTGAGTTTCTTTTTTTTTTTTTAAAAAAAAATGATATGACATGATTGCTGGTGCTAATCTTCTTCTTTGGTTTTAGCACAAAATGTGGTTTTCGTGAAATCTGAATTCGTTTTCCTTTCACTATCTAGTACTAATCGTCTTCTTTGGTTTTAGCTCCGAATATGAATTTTATGGAATCTGAATTCATTTTTCACTTATTTTCTCATTTTTAAAGTTATTTTAGTAAATTTGTTGTGTTATTATTTTTTGTTATATAGTAAAAAATAGAAGATGAGCATACTTTCTTATCATTTGAGTCAATATTCATTAATATTTTTATTGTGTTATTGTATTATTTAAATATAATGTAATGATAAAAGCATGCATCTCTTATGGTCTACACATATTTTTAATTGTTGAAATGCAAAATTTTCATTTTAGTTCATATTAAAGAAATAAATTTTTAAGAAAATATTTCTAGAATATAACATTATTAATACTTGATGAAAAATATTTTTTTATTATTTTCCGGTCCTCCCTAACTTCTAACCATATCATGTTTTTTTTTTAATATAATAAGATTCACACATTTTCTTTTAATAATTTATCTATTACTTTGAGTTCAATTTTATATATCAAATAAAATCTTAAAATTTATTAATTTGTAGTTTCATTTCCTTTAGATATGGTAATTTCTAACCCAATTCAAAAATCAAATCTGAACTTATTCGAAAAAATTTGAGTTAAAATTAAGGAGATTTGAAATTAACTCAACCCAAGTTGTGAATGATTGACCTGGTTTATATTATTAAAAATATTTTAAATTCATTTAAAATTAAAATAATTAATCTTAAAATTTACTAATTTATAATTGCTTTAAATATGATAATTTTTTATCCAATTCAAAATCAAACTAGAACTTATTAGAAAAAATTTAGGTTAAAATTAAACACAATTCAAAATTAACTCGATCCAACTTGCGAGTCCATTTGATCAACCCAATTTAAATTATTAAGAATACTTTAAATTAATTTAAAATTAAAATAATACTTTTTATTTAAAAAATCAAAATTATGAGTGACTAACTCAACCTAATCTAAATTTAAAAAATAATATGAATTTCTTTCTACACATTGACTCAATTACTTAATTCTAGTCGTTCCCAATCTAAAGTGACTTAATATAAATCCACTCAAAAAAGACATCAAAATTAATTCAATTCGAAAATAACTTGGCCAAAGATTGATCCACATAATAGAAATCTATTTATTTGTAATAATTTTATATGATCATAAAAAATCTTGTTACAAAATATGTATGATATACAGCAACTCATAATAGAAATAATTTTTTTTTTAATCTTATGATTATATGAAAATGTTATACAGTTGATAACTTTGCAAATTAAGAAATACAAATTAAAGAGATGACTATTTTGACAGTTATTTTTGTTTTGTAACTATTTTTTCATAACGAATTTTAATTGTCATATAGAAGTTATTTTTAGCAATAAATTAAAATTATCACACATATTTTAATTAGTCTTTTTTTTTTTTTGAAAGAAACCACCTTCATTAGAAAACGGCATCAGCCTAGACAAGAGCAACAATGCGAGATGGAACCTCTTCCATCAACACAGTTTCAGCTAAATTGTGAGCCACCTTATTAACTAAGACAAAAAGACGAGCTAAACTCTGATGCTAAAAGTAAATTGTCCTACACTAAAAGGTAGAGAGGACCTAGGATTGTTGGTGAATTCGCCATGTTAACCACGTTAAGAGCATCGATTTCCACAACTAGCTCTCGAAAACCACACTGTTTCGCAAGCCTGAACCCCCACCTAGTTGCTAACAACTCTGCTACCTCTGCACTACCCACATCCGGATGCGACAACCACCAGACATCATCACCTCAGCCTTTTCGTTTCATACCACACAACCCAGACCCGCTAGCCCTGAGCTTTCAAGCCACGAGGCATCGACATTGATCTTCGACTGACCACAGCGAGGAGCCACCCATCGAGGCACCTGATTACATCATGGAAGGCTAAACGTTGGGCTCGTTGCTGGAACCTCCGGTTGCCTATCAACTGCAAATTGGACAAGCAGTGGAGGAGGTTTACACGGCTTACCATGTACAAGCTTGTTTCTATCATTCCAAATTTCCCATAGCAGATAGCATAAGAGCTCGAAGTGTTTCATCTCCAGGTTCCTTTTAAATTGCATAACCCATTCCATGATAGGTCCTCCAAACTCATCGCTATTCCGAACACCAAGAAGGATAAGAAGCAAAATTACTTTAACCCAAGGACAACGAAGAAATACATGCATTTCACTTTCCTCCTCCTCGCCACACCTTGGGCAAGCTAGCTGACAGATAGCCCCTCTTCGTCGATGGTTCACATAAGTTGGGAGATACCCTGACATTAGACGCCACATGAAGTGCTTTAACTTTGGTAAGATATGGCAGCTCCAGGCTATTTTCCATACCTTATGATGATGGGAACTAGAGGGCTCATCTCTTAGTGTCAATTATCGTCTTCTAGCCAGATTGTACGCCGAGAGGACTGTATAAATTCCCCGATTCTCCAAAGGCCAGTATTGAGCATCATTAGGTAGTCATGGGCTTAAAAGAATCTTCAGTATCTCCTCCACTTCAAAAAGGAGGAAGACATCATGGATCAGCCCGCTACACCATTGAAGGCTATCAGTATCAATGATATCCTGTACTTTTGCATCATAAGGAAGGCAACATAGAACTAATGGCCTATTTGACGGTAAATTTCGAAGCCATTTATCACGCCAGATGTGAATATTTTCTCTCCCTACACTCCACAATAAGCCATCCTTCAACAAGACTTTTGTTCACTGGAAACTCCTCCAAAAATTGTTGAAATTTTTATGTGAGCTAATATTAATTATGAGTTGGTTTTAATTATTTATAAAACAGACTGAATAATATAATTTATTGATTTGGGGATAAGCCCAATCAAAATGTGATCAATTGAATTATGAGTTTGTGACATCTTTTGTGAGCTATGAAAAACGGTCAGTGTAGGTCTATTTTAACATGGACTTGTGATGGGTGGGCCTGTTAAAATTTATTATAAATAGGCTAAGTCCCCTCTCCTGCCTTCATACAGAAAACCCTAGTTGCTACACCTATTGTAGCCGTCTTTGAGAAGGTCAAGGAGATGAAGACCTAACTTCCGTTTTTCAACCATTCTGACAAATTTTTCAAGTGGTTTAATTTTCAGCATTCGTAATTATGACTTAGAACAATCTGGGATTCAACGCGGAGACAGGTACGCAATTTGTTTCCGTTCAATTATTGGATTTGGTGTTCTAAATTTATGTACAAGATCCTAAATTAAATATTGTAACATGTGGTATCAGAGCCATGGTTGTGGTACATAATTTAGAACCCTAGGTGTTTTGTATTGTTAAGAAAAAAAAATTTTGGTGATCAATGTTGCTGTATCGCTTTAATACAAATATTAAATTTGCTTCAATCGTCACGAGCAGCTTGATTAGCTCAGACGGTTAAGGACTGCAGTATTTGTAGAAGAAGCTGCGAGTTCGATCCGTCCTAGTGCAAAACCTTTTCTGGCAAAATAACCGGTGTCGCTGTATCTTTTGCTATATATTTATTTGCATTAATCGTATCAAGCTGTTTGCTTAGCTCGGATGGTTGGTGTGGTGCGAAAAGAGTGAGAGGTCGCGGGTTCGAACCCACGTTCCCGTCTTCTGGCGTATATTTTTTTCCTTTTCTTCCTTATCTTCTTCCTTCTCTTCTGTTAATAACCCAACAAAGAAACCTTTTTTTTTTTGGTTTTGGTCCCTTCAGCTGTTTCTAACAAGGGAGTAATCTGGTCAAGATTTGGTCCCATCACACCAATAAAAGGCCAACGCCGACACCGTTCTTCCTCTCAACAACATGTTTTCCTTCATCATCGGCCTCAGATCCAAACCCCAAGTTGTTTCCGATTCCGTTCGCAAAAGGCAGTTATTGGGTTGATTGAATCCTTCCTTGTGCTTGTGTTGGTTGTTTTTATTTGATGATTGATTTTGTGATTGGTTGAGTTGGTTTATTGATGGTGTTGATGCCGGTGAAAGATCGACGATGGAGCTTTTTGCCGAAGAAGACGATTCTGTGATAGAAAAAAAAAACGACAGAGAAAACGGGGAAGAGATGCGCGTTGTGGATTTCGAACCCACGACCGCATCCTTGGCTATACGTAGCATTATCCAACCGAACTAAGCCTTTCGTCTGTGAATATCTTATGCGCGATAATATTTATATAATTCACTTATATTCATGTGCATAATGACATTCTTTATTTTTATTTTAATAGTTATTAATATATATATATATATATATATATATATATATATATATATATATGTATATATAGATATATTAATATTTATATGGTTTATATATATATATAATTGATTGTCCATTTATTATTTAGTGACATTGATCTTGTGACAAAAAAATTAAATAAATAGACAATAATCATTTATTTTGCACGTATATGAGAAAATAATTATGTGCTTAAAATTAAGGTATAATATGTTTGGTACCCTGTGTATTTTTAGAATATATATTTGTGTTCAGTATGTATTTTAATTGGGCTATTATAAATCTCTAATTAAAAATAATTTTATGGGTTGATGTGGGTGTTACCGCCAAAGTAGGACATCTATTGACATTCGTAGAGTTATTTTTAATTTTTGCGGAGAGATAATTCCAAAATTAATGTATTTAATAACCTGCCCAATGAGGGTTATCATATACATTTATTTTGGGAGTGTTTGTTATGAAAAGAATATTCCAAATTAATGTATATAATAACATGTCCAAATGGGGTTATTAGATGCATTGATTTTAGGAGGGTTTGTTGACATGAAGTTATTTGTGCTTAGAGGTGCATTAGTCTAGAGAGTTTGTTTGCTCAAAGGGGATAGATTTCTCGAAACTAGTGTGATCTCAATTATGTGCTTCATAACTAGAAATTCTACTGCATGTGCATGTTCTGCCCAAAGGGGAATATGTAGTGATGCCAAAATTTTCTAGATTGTGTAAATTGCAAATTTATTTTGTGTATAACCTAATTCTAATACATGTTTTTGTTTTGTTGCAAACAATATCCTTTAGTCTCAACAATAGTACTGCGACTGTTGAACTTTTGACTAGTACCAATTTTAAGAGGTGGAAAGATGACATTTTATTTGTCCTAGGAATGGGTGAGATTGATTATGCCCTTTATGAAGATGAGCCTGCTAAACCCACCCATGAGAGTAATGTTGATGAAAAAGAACTGCATGCCAAATGGGAGAGATCAAATCGTCTTAGTCTAATGGCCATGAGGAAAACTATTCTTGAATACCTTAGGAGTAGTTTGCCCATTGATGTTACTGCCAAAGCCTTTCTTGCTGCTGTAGAAGATAGATATTCTGTATCCGATAAGACTGAGGCTGAGACCCTAATGAGTCAATTAACTAGTATGAGATACAACTAGAGTGGGAATGTGAGAGATTACATTCTGAATATGGTTCACCTCCAAACCAAACTTAAGGGTCTTAAACTTGAGATTTTCGATGAATTTATTGTTCACCAAGCTTTAAACACC
>CATIWR010424527.1:0-24747 GCA_949677035.1 Omphalea diandra | reverse complement strand
ATGATCTCTGGTGATTGACCTGACATTGTCAGCCGGTCCAAGAATAGTTCTACCCAAAGGAGTATACTGGAATGCAGTTGCGTGCAAATGGTCGAAGATAACTTCCTCAGTTTGCCCCTCAACCTACAAAATGTTCCATGTTGGTGGTCAAAAGAGAGTAAAAAATCAGCTAAAGCCAATATCAATACAGGATGCAGAAACCTGAACATCTGCAAAACTAAACTTGCAGAACCCAGTCTCCTCTACTCCTTTCAAAAAACTAAGCCCCCATTTATTTCAAAAACCAAACTTTGAAAATGAATACTGGAACATCACTAATCAACTAAAAAACTTGTATCGAATACAATTTCAAAAACCTTGTACACCATGAGAAGTAACCAAACTAAATGAAACCATAAGAATGAACATTCAACAAAAATTACAAAAAATTACAAAACCAGAAGCACTAGCCAAAACCATAAGAAACTACCACTTTCCAATAAAAATTACAAAAAATTCACACACTCCAACACCATCAATATAAAAAATAATAATAACGAACATTCAACAAAAATTACTCAACTGAAACCAGAAGCACTAGCCAAAACCAAAAGAAACTAACACTTCCCAAATAGAAAGAACAAAATTTTATCACACAATCAGAAAAAATAATGTCTAAGTTTCACCAAAACAAAATAACCAATTCCAAAACCAAAAAAGCACACAGCTTTCCACACCATCGCCCTCAATTAATCGAAGATACTACCACTTCCCAATCACAAACAACATAATTTCACTATACAATTAACCCAAAAAAAAAATTCTCAAACTTTAAAATGAAAACAATAAGCAATTCAAAACCCAGAAGAGCAAAAAATTTCCACACCAAAAAACAAAACCCACCTCTTCCATCTCCCTCAAAATCACATCCCTCTCACGACTAATTCGATTCTCATCAAACTTAGAATTCTGTAAAATATCAGCCAAAATATCCAACGCCTTATTAACATCCGTATCCATAACTTTAGCATAATAAGTAGTCTGCTCCCTACTAGTATACGCATTCAAATGCCCACCCATGTTCTCGATCTCCACCTCCAGAACCCTCGCCGACCTCCTGTCCGTCCCCTTAAATATCATATGCTCAAGAAAATGCGCAGTCCCGTTGGTCTCATCCGTCTCGAATCGCGAACCAGCATCGATCCAGACCCCGACAGTGGCGGTCTTGGAGGCGAGGGAGGACTCAGTGGCGACGCGGAGGCCATTGGGAAGGGTTGTGATGCGGGTCTCCGGGGCGGCGAGGATGTGGGTGTGGGAAGTTAGGGTCGGGTTGGGTGACCCGTATCTGAGGAACCTCGGGTCCGGGTTTTCCAGCATGCGGAGCTTTGTTTTGACTGATTCGGCGAGGCGATCGTAGATCATGGCGTCTGGAGGAGGTGGGGAAGGAGGGGAGGGTGGGGTCGAAGCGGCGACGGCAGATGTGGAGGATAAGCGAAAGGAGGAGAGAGAGGAGGAGGAAGGACGGTGGGGCCGCCGACGGGCTAATGCTAGGAAATGCTTCAACGCCATTGGAACAGTAATTTTGGGGGTGCTAGGGTTTGAGGAGAAAAATATATAAAAAATTTTCAGCTTTAGTAGAAGACGATGAACATTAAAAAAGAAAAAAAGAAAAAAGAGTGTTATTTAGAATGAAACGACGTAGTTCTACTCCATGTGGCTCCATGTGAATCGATCTTTTAATATTCTTTTATTTTTTTGGGAAAAATATTACCACACAGTGACGTATAATTAATAATATACATAAAATAATCACATTAGGGCAATTATATTTAAGTCTATTTACTTTTTTTGAACACTTATTTTAAGTCTATTTACTCGATCATAAGTACATATTTCTTTTTAATTGTTTCATTGATTTGATCACTTTTGTCAGGAATTTGAATTTCTAATTTTATATGTAATTGTAAAATATTTAGCATTTTAATCAGAGTTTAAATTTTTTTTAATAAACTTCGGAATTTAAACTTATAACTTTATATGAACCACATACATTACAACATTCTAAAATTATAATAAAAAAAATATTTATATTGCTTAGTAGGTATGTCTAATAAAAAGTATGAATCCGATTGTGAAAAACTTTTTAAAAAAAAATTGCAAAATTAGTTCAATCACAAAAAAGAGCTTTTGATAAATTTGTCACAAATGACAAAAAAAAATATATAGATTTAAATAAAAATCTAGAAACTAAGGAATAAATTACAAATAAATTATTTGAATGTTAGAGAAAAAATGAACAAAATAAAATTCAATTATGTCATATCCAAGATCTGAATGAAGAATATGCAGAAAATATAAAGGAAAACAAAACGTTTGATAAATTTATAGATTTAGAAAATACATTTGTTTCAAATAATATTTATGATCCTGAAAGATGAAAAACATTAACACTAAATTAACAGATTTATTTATAAAAAAAAAAAGAGCCAATGTGATGTTATAATATAATTTTTCCAGAAGATGAATATGTAGACATTTTTTCAATGACTTCCCGTATTAGAAAATTATCAAATAGAGAAAAAAAATATGATAGAAAGTGGCTAATATATTCTAAAAATTTTGGTAAAGTATATTGTTTTTGTTGCCAATTATTTAATACAAAGTTGAATAAAAGTTAATTAATTAACCAAATTAACTAAGGAACTAAAAATTAGAAAAATCTCATTGCCAAGCTTAAATCTCATAAAAACATAAAAGGTCGTTAGAACTTCTGATTATTTGGCCTGATTTTAATTAATTGTGCTTTGCTCAAATGTATTTTTCTTGAATATAAGGCTTCATTTTTGCAACTGGAAGCCACTATTTTCTTTATAGTTTATTCTATGGTAATATTTGGTAAAATATAATGAAATGTAATATAATGTAATCGAAATAAATTTTAGTTTAATAGTTCAATAAGTTTGTATTTAATTACATTTCATTACATTTTACCAAACATTATCTAAAGGTCTAGAATTTATCTTTTAATTCTTTCCCAAGAGTCCAATATAATTGGTCTTTTTAGTTTTTGGCTGTTGCTCTGTTATGTTTCTTTGGCAATAAAATTTTTATTTGCATTAATATTATTAGCAATTTATAAAAAAAATAATTGAAGAATACACAATTAATATGAATATATTAATTGATATATAGCTTCACCAAAAATTAGAAAAATCTCATTATCATGCTTAAATCTCAAAAATAATCAAAGAATTTATAATTAATGTAACTACGTGATTGGTCTAGAATTAAGATTGTTAAAGAATACAACAATAGATAAAGATAAACAAAATGAATTGACAAATAAAAAAGAATATTGAAAAAAATGTATTGATAAGAATTATTGTTGTAGTGAAAAAACTTGTTAAAAATAAATTCATATGTTAAATCATAAATGATGTGTCAAATTATAAATGATGTGTCAAGTTATAACTCTTTTTCATGAATGATGTGTCATTATAAACACATTTTATAGATAATGTGTCAATTAAATAGTATAATTTCTCTTTTTTTTGGCTATTATATATAGATATTAGATTAGATATCAAAGATGATTTTGAATAAAAAATAACTAAATATGATTATACTATTACTTTTTGAACATTTATTGAATGGCTTAAACTAAATATAAACATAATCAGTGTAGAAAGTTTTGTGGAACTATAATAAAATTAATTTATATGATTTTATATTTAATTTGATTGACTAAATCATTTAAATTATTTTGTTTAAACTATTATAAAATTCACCATATATATAAATAAAAGAAAATTATTTTTAACATTTTAAAAAATATTGTAAAAAAATAAATTTTGCAAGATTTTATTCCCAATAAATAGTTAAAGTATATAGTGAATTTATTCATATTTTAGTTTTAATTTTAAGAGGGTAGTTGGTTTAAATATGATAATTAGTCCTTTCTCAAATTATTAAAAATTAGTTACTAATCCAGGTGTTTCGTGGTTTATTTAATGTTTTTATATTATTTTTACTTCAAAGATTTTAAAATAATTTTATATTTTGTTAATTTTGAAGAAAATATATAATTTATTATTAATTTTGAGATATAAATTAATTAATAAATTCTTATTAATTGATTTTAATAATTAAATAAAATATTGAATCGATTAAATATGTGTTCCATCACTTGTAAAATAATATATATTAAAAATAAATTGATATTAATTATTGAAATATTTTTTTTTAAAAAATAAACTATGCATATCATTTAAATTTTTTTTTTTGAAAAGATCATTTAAATTTTATTGAAATCAACATGTGTATTTTTTTCATAAAATTAAAAATAATGGCCTTTTTATTTATGTATATAAAAGATAAAAACTTTTAATTATCAAAATAAATAAATATATTTCTTAAGACATAAAGAGTTTTATTTCGAAAAAAACTCAATAGATAATGAGTCAATTTTTCATTAAAAATTTAAGTGTCAAACATAAATAACAATTAATAAAGCATTTGAGTTTTTTAATGGCATGTTAAATGTCAAGTTATAACACTTTTTTTATGAATAATATGTCAAATTACAAACACGTTTTATGGATGATCTATCAATAAAAAAGAATAACTTGTTTTATGCATTAACTATTATAGGTAGATATTAGATAGAATTTTCCTAATTAAGGTTATCAAGTTACATTTGATATTATTTAATATGAAATTGTGGCTTTCTAATATCTCATTTGTTGGATTTAAAGATTTAAAGTCAAATGAATGCAAAATAGGATTCAAATATACTTATAATTGTTTTGATTATGGTTTAATTATAGCTTAGGTAATGCAATTTCAAGAATAAAAATTAAAAAACCAGATAGTGTAATAACTCATTATAATGGATTATCAATCAACGTCTAAGTTTGGATAGTATAACTATAAATTACTTAGGAATAACAACAACTAATAGGATAATAACTTTGAACTGATTTAAAATTTTGATTTGTTCTAATTTAAAACTAATTTTTATATATAATTATTATAATATAATTATTTATTTATTAAATGTTATTTATTAATTTAAACTGACATAATATGAAATTTACACGATCTGTTTTAAAATATCCAATTATTTTTAAAAATTAAAATCAAACAATATTTTTTTCATTTTAAAAAATTGAAGTTATAAATGACTTCACTTAATGTGAAACTTTAAAAAAAAAAAAGAAAAAAAGAGAGAGATCTTGTTTGATTTATCAGTAATTCAAAGTGAGTCAACTTAATAAGTTGTTTGAAAAATTTACAACTAAAATTAAAAATAGTGGTTTCTGACCTGATCCAACTTGAAGTTTTTTCAACGCTAACTCGACTTGTAGGTCAATATGAATTAACTCAATATAAATTACTAAAAATATTTAAAAATAAAAAAATATTTTTCTATTTTTAAAAATTACAATTATGAGTGTCCAAATCAAAGAGCTTATAAAAATGATTTGAAATTTTTTATGTACATTGATCGAATGATCAAAGCCCATCTAAACAAGACATGGCCAAAAAATAACTCAATTTAAAATTGAAATGACTCTACTTATTCATGATTGAAATTGATTTTATAACAATAAGGATAAATTACTAAACTTATTGCCAATTAGATCAATTTAGTTAACCATTTGAAAAAAAAAAAAACAAATATGAAATAAAGAGAAAAATAAAATTTGTATGAAAGTTATAACAATTAAATTATTATGATCATCAAACTACCACCATAATAAAAAATCAATGTTAGCTAAGCAATATGATAATTATTTGTATTGATTGTACATAATATATGGTAAAAAAAATTGTATAACCAAAAATTTGCTAATGTTTTCAAAGTTTAACTCAATACAACTGCTGGTACGTAATACTTTATTTAACATGCTATTGAAAATTACCAAAATTTTCTAATAACATATATGATTTTTGGTAGAATCTTGAAAAAAATGATAAAAATATTAGAAATCAAACTGTTGTTGGAAATATCAATAGGAGGAGAGTAGATTATATAATAAATCCTCACTGTTGATTATGCACCAGTACCTTGGATGACCATAACATAAACTATAGCATTTAATGATGAAGTGAACCAAAGAGGCAATTACTTTTGTGGTATGATTCCAACTTATGCGGCACAAGTAGAAAGACAATTTGATGAATGTATTTGTTTATTAACAATTGTGTTTATAATATTATGTTGTAACTTGAATCATGATGTTTTATTTATTGTTTGTATTGATTTGAAAATTATTATTTTTATCGATTTAAAATACATATTGTAATTTCAATATGGGTATTGGATACTGTAAGTACTGCATTATATTAATAGTATCGATTTTTATGATTTTCATCTTTAACGGTATTGGTATCAGTATTATATTTTTACGGTATCGATAGTATGCGGTATTATAAAAAATGACGGTTTCAATAACCGCAATGTGCCGATTACACCCTTACGTCATACGTAGTTGAACGTGGGATTTGATCTGACCTGATCAGGGGGAGAGGTAGTAATATTATTTTTGGTTTCTTTTCCAACTTTGCAACCAAATGAAGCAATAGGATATCACTCATATAAACCTTTATTTTGCAGGTTATAGGAGTTTATACACGTCAGCGCACTTATTTTGCGGCTATGTTTCATCCGCGGAACAAGAATCCAGCCTCCTTTTAACCTAGAACCTAGGAGATTACGACCTAATTTTTTAAACCACTATGTTAATATGACAGTCTAACACAAATTTAGAAAGGTTTATATAAAATAGAGTTTAAATCACAAAAGATCAATTCATTAACGATAGGCCAACAGTTGGCATATAAATATTTGACGAGTTTGGACTAGATATAACAGAGTTTGAATTATAAAAGACTAATTCATTATGATACGTCAACAACTAATATTTATATCTACAAATTAATATAATCTATAAATCTTTCTTTAATGAAAACAAAAATCGGTCACGAAAATTGGAATCCAAGTTTGAATTCCAATTCCCCATCTTATACCCTCCAACCCAATAAAAGTAAATCAGCACATATTCTCAATATTCACAATCATTTGCCGCAGTCATTGGTAAGTATAATTGGAAAAAGTTCAGTTATCAAATCAAATTTAACATTGACTGAATTCAAAGAAGTTTCAACTCCAACGAGAAACGTAAAAGAATTGAAAGCATGAGTAAACAACTCTAGTTTATCTTCATAGCAAAATTTTACGTCAATCCAAAAATGTCATTGATAAAGAAGCAAACAAGAAGGGTACCATGTTCATCCCAAAAGCACTGACAGTTGAAACCAAAAAAATTTTCATAATATGTAATCTAGTTGCTGCAGTAACATTTCTTCAACATGACTAAAACAGAAAGCTAAAACTATGAAAATAAACCGGCATTCTGTAGCATAGCCAGAGGTTGGTTAATCAAGGGGCAACCACAATCCGCCCAGCCACTTGGTCGAGATCCCGTTGACCGCTTGATGTGATTCTCCTCCCACTAAAACAACAGCAAAAGCACATGCATCAGCACATATGATCACTCTCATTTATCAAAAATGTAATAAATTGACCTAGTACAATGATGAAATGAAGAATGTTGAGAGGTAGTAGTATCCAAATGCTTAAGGACTTCCACAAAAGGGTAAATTGAATCCAAAATCAATGCTTTAACAAAATATTTTCGTTTGTACAAGACCAGAAGATAAATCAATCCTATATTTTGACAAGGTAAGCAAATACTTAAGAAATCCAGAGCTCACCCCTTTGGGTCAATATCAACAATGTTCATGTTCTGCAATTGTTGAAGAATATGACGAGCAATAGCACCACTGCTCTTGCAGAAATGAGGTGGACGACTTCCATTTCTCTTGCTCCCGCCATAAATCCTACGGAAAGCACCCACACCAAGGCCTCCCCTCAAGTAAATCTTCCTTGCCATGGAGGCTGCAATCAAAATAAAGATAACATATTAACTTTATGAGACACTAATCCTTGCAATGGATCACCAACTTTAAAAGAATCCAAAGCAACTGCACATGTGGAATGATGGGGAAAGAGAAACCTACCAGCTCTGATATAGTACCAATCCGGGTCATAAGGTGCAAGCTCTTTGAGAGTTCCAGTCTTAACAATATCAGTCCAAGGAGGCAACTCAATCTGAACAAAATAGAAAGAAGAGGTAATAAGGCTTTAAATCTCAATAGATATAGATTAGAATTCTTCAAGCCAAAAAAGTTTTTCTTAAGAATATTTGTACAAATCATTATGTCAAATATAGGTCAACATTATTTGAAACAATACCAAGAACACATCCCACTACTCTTTCACACCAGCATCACCTTTGGACATGTACCTTCCAGATAAACTAGCTGCTAGTGCAATCTGTTACAGATAGATGAAACAAGCTACCAGCATAACAGTGATATAATTCTGTGAAAATTATAAGAGCCTTTAAGAATTAGAAACACTCATGTTTCCTCGTACCATAAAAGGCATATTTGGTTCTCTTGGAAAGGAAAGAATTCAATTCTTGGAATATATCTCCATTTTCTAATTAGGTTAACAGAGGAATCCGGATTCTTTTATGATATTTTTATATTTTAACAGCAACAGCATGAGTTTTTATCGAAAATTACATTTTTTTTGGGCTAGAAATCTTTCCAATAGCAAAGTAAACATGCCCTAAAAGTTCACAAACCACAATTCAGACCGACCTACAACATGATCGTTTTGATAACAATAGTCCACCTAGATGTTTTCAACTACAAGTAGAGAGTGCATTTGATTTTCTTTTTCCCCAAAACATAGAGGAAGAGACCAGACCCTAATTCCCGCTTCACCCACAACTCTCCTTGACAAAAAAAAAAAAAAGAGTTAACAACTTTCCAATCTCAACCACAAAACTAACAAATTAAGTTCAAAACTTCATTCTAACAGACCTGAACAAGCAAAGACTCAAACTTTCTATTAATTTATGCTACCCTACAGCTCTAAAATGAGATAATAATCCATGAACCAATAAAATAACAGATTACTTCTACGATCAGATCTACTTACCAAAAACCCCAAATCAAAACGACAAAGCAAACTTTTTTTTAAAAAAAAAAAAAAGAAAAAAGGGAATACCTTGCCGGAGCGCTTGAGGTGAGCGGCGTAAGCCTTTACAAATTCGTGGGGAGACACGTCCTTAACGGTGGTAGCAGTCGCCATTGTTCAGATTGGAGATGGAAAGGCTAACTGCAGAGCTGAGAGTTAGAGATTAATAGAAAAGACTTTGCTTCGCTGATAGGGTTTCTGCTATTACTTTGTTGTTGGCATTTATATATATTGTGTGATAATTAGGGTTTCGCGTTTTGCTGTGGAGTCGCCCAGTTAAGGGTCTTTGGATTGGACTCCAATTCGTGGGCTCATGGACTTTTGGACCAAAGAGTTACTTTAAAATAATTTATTCATTTATTGTGAAATGAAAATAGATTCATTTAAATTTTATCTGCTTTTTAATTTTCCTTTTTATGAATTTTACCGATAAATAATGAGTTAAGCTCAATCGAAAATTTAGACGATAAGCATACACACATCCAGGTAAAGCGCTTGCATTATAAAAAAATATCACATTAATTTGTGTAACCAAAATAAATTGAATTAAAATGATAGTAGATATACATATGAAATAATGTAACAATAAAAACACTTATATTACTTCTCAATAGATAAATGGTATGTCCAACATCTATACAATTAGAAGTTGCATTATTGATTTTATATACCAATTTCATCTCTTTTTTGACATGTACGTGAATTATGTCCATTACCTCTGCAATTTTTACATTTCCTTCTCTTCTTTGCAATCTCAAATGCTGATGAGTTTCGTTTAGGACTATTGGTTTTAACTTTTTTTGTTTTTTTCTTTGATCTAATAGGTCTACTTTTGTATGATTATATAATTGATTCATTATAAGAGAAAACTGAAGGACTTGAGAAAATCTCACGAGAAGCCACTGTTGATAGTTATCATAAAAGTTATGATACAGTTTTTCAAATTCTGCATATTGTTTCTCCATATGTGAAAATGATCTCATATCTGCTCCCTATTGCAAATTTATATTACAAAGAAGCAAACTTCCATTTTTCCAATCGTTCATCATGTGAGCACAAAAGGAAGGACCATGGTTCCCCTCAAATGACTAGCACACAAAGGCTCCATTGTTCCATATTGTATATAACTCTCTCATTGCAAATGGTAAACATGACAAACAAGTTCACAAAAGTAAGGAATATTGTAAGTAATGAGGTATTTGATAGTTGAGTTTTGATTTCTTGAAACTCATTTTGGATTGCCAGAACAATCTTATCTCTTAGTGAAAATCACCTTCATCTCTTGAAGAGGCTCAATTGCAAAAGCGGCCATAGAGCCTCCTCATTTAATATCCCCACTTCAATAAGCAAAATCTCATAGTAAAGGTGAAATATGTTATCCTTATTGACAATGCAAATTACTCCCATATATATATATATTCATTCTAAAGAAGAGAAACAAATCAGAAAAGAGAATGGTCAATTATGAGCCTATTTGCCAAGAAAGTCACATACAAAGGTTTCGTTTGAGTTTCAATTTTTATTATTTTTTTAAATCTATATAGCAAATTCAAAATAGTTGTATGTTTCATATACGAAACTCAAAGGTTTCGTTTGAGTTTCGATTTTTATTATTCTTTTAAATCTATATAGCAGATTCAAAATAGTTGTACGTTTCATATACTGTCATTAGCTTTCTTCCGAGTTAGTTAAATACCATTGAATTATTCCTGAATAACTTTTGAATATAGATCACATTTATGTTCTAGGAGCTTTAGACATGCCATTTTAGGTAGAATCAACGCAGGAACAAAGTTTAACTGGTAACTTCACATTGTAATTTTGTTTATTCCATAATCCATTTCATTTTAGCTTGTAAACATGAAAACAAACAAAAGACAGCATAAAGACACGAAATGAGAACTTCATAACCCAGCTGGTTCTCATTAATTTCACTGTACTTGGAAACCACACCAAAGACAGTTCTCAAAAATTTCAACCAAATTGGTTGCCTCATGTACAAGTATTAAAAAGAATATTAAAGGTTGGAGGGGGTGGGGGATAGGGAAAGAGAAAGAAAAAAAATGGGGATGGACATTATTTAAGGAATAATTATGCCAAAAATTCTTCTATTCTTGTATTTCCTTTTGCTGCCTCACTGTTGGTAAGTCAAGGTGCTGATATCGCTCCATGAGAGACAGGATTTGATCTTCTTATGTTGAGGTAAGTGAAACTTTGGTTCTTTAGGCACAGTTGGATGCTTCATTGACCTTTAAAAACAAACAGAAAACACAATTTATAGCGTCGTATTCAATGAAAATGCTTCATTAAAACTGCAACAGATGAGATGAGTAGTAGCTTACTCAACAACATAAAATTGCATATGGCAGAAATACATTAGATATTAGCCAAAATTAAGACAATCTATGAAATTTAATCAACGACAAAGGGTCGCATGCATTCAAATCTTCAATGCAGGGCAGACTATGTCATTATACTTATGGCAACAAATTAAAACAAGGGTAACAAAATATCTTTGGCATCCCTATGGTGCAAAAATAAGTGCTTATTTTAGAGTTATTTGTTCATCCCTCTTATGCATGCACATGTAAAGATATAGAAACTCCTTATACTTTGTAAAGCATTATACTTTCAATATATAGAGATGAAGCAATCATGCTTGATAGTTACGACATTTCTACAAATGTATCCAGATGAACCTTTACCTTCTGGGAATGAAGGGCCTGTCGAAATAAGGCATGGGCTGTGCCTTTGGAGCAAGCTCCTTTCTCAATCTGTGTACTTCTTCCTCTTCTGCCAACTGCAGAAGAAAAAAGACTAGTGTAAATATTTTATTGAGGATAGAACTATAATCAACTCAATATCATGTTTTTACAATTGGATTTACCTTTTGCTGCCTCTCTCTTTCCATCTTGTATTGCTCAATAAGGTTCAACTTCTCGGCTACCTAATGATATCACATAAATTGTCAATTCCCTTTTAAGGCTTAGTGCCATCAATGTTTCCAAAGGAGTCTGGGATCAACAGTTGTAAAATAATAATAATAATAAGGCTCAACTTCTCAGCCCACTGGTATCACACAAACTATCAATCCTCTTTCAAGGACTGATACTAGTCTACAGAAAAGGCTAGGATAAACTATTAACAAATGCCTAGAATTAATCAAACATAAGACAAGGTCCTGATCCATTCCAACTAGCAATTAAAAAGGCTCCAAAACAATAAGCCTATTGCTATGAATGTTTCCAAGAGTCTAGGATCAACAATTGTAATAATAATAATAATAATAATAAGAAGAAGAAGAAGAAGAAGAAGAAGAAGAAGAAGAAGAAGACGAAGAAGAAGAAGAAGAAGAATAAGAAGAAGAAGAAGAAGAAGAATAACAATAAAAATAACAATAACAATAGCAACAATGACAACAACAACAACAACAACAACAACAGCAACAACAATAACAATAACAATAACAATAACAATAACAACAACAACAACAACAACAACAACAACAATAATAATAAACCATAAAAATAAGGCTCAACTTAGCCAATTGGTATCACACAAACTGTCAATCCTCTTTCAAGGACTGAAGCTATTAAAGTATAACTGTCAATCCTCTTTCAAGGACTGGAGTTATTAAAGTATATAAAAAGCTATTAACAAAGGCCTAAAATTTATCAAACATAAGACAAAGATCTTGATCCATTCCAACTAGCAATTAAATTTATATTTTGATGAGGCTCCAAAACAATAGCCCAGTGTAAAGGGAGGTCTTAAATACTAGTCATGCTAACTCCTTATGACAAAGGCCTTAAATACTAGAATGCTAAAGGGAGGCCTTAATGAGGTTCCAAAACAATAACCCAGTGTAAAGGGAGGTCTTAAATACTAGTCATACTAACTCCTTCTGACAAAGGCCTTAAATACTAGAATGCTAAAAGGGCTTAAATACTAGTCATACTAACTCCTTCTGACAAAGGCCTTAAATACTAGAATGCTAAAAGGGAGGCCTTACTGGGGCTCCAAAACAATAATCCTGTGTAAAGGGAGGTCTTAGATACTAGTCATGCTAACACCTTATGACAAAGGCGTTAAATACTAGATTGATACTATACTGGTGTAAAGAGAGGCCTTAACGAGGCTCCAAAGCAATAACCCAGTGTAAATGGAGGTCTTAAATACTAGTCATGCGAACACCTTGTGACAAAGGCCTTAAAATACTAGAATGCGACTATACTTTCTTTGCCACTATTATCAAGGGAACCATATTATGCATTGCAGAATTACTATAGTTTATTTGCCACTAAGACCCAGTATAAAGGGGTAGTTATACTAAACAAAAAGTAAACCTCATGACAAAGGAGTAAACCTTATGACAAGGGCCATAATTAACTACCAGAATGCTACTATACTTTCTTTGCCACTATTATCAAGGGAACCACTATTAGGATATGCATTGCAGAATTACTAAGGCCAGCCTTAAGTACCAGTCATGCTAAACAAGTAAAGCTTATGACAAAGGCCTTAAAAAGTAGAATGCTACTATACTTTCTTTGCCACTATTATCAAGGGAATCACTATTAGGATATGCATTTGCGAAATTACTATACTTTTGTTGCCACTATTAACCAAGGGATCACTATTAGGATATGCATTTGCATATTAAGATAGTTGGAGAATTACCTGCTGGTCGAACTCAGCACGCTCCACTGCCCGAATATCACTATGGAGTTTCAGGTCAATAGGCCTGGTGCTTTCTTTTACTGAAGGTTTGATTAAACACTGAAATCACACAAGACCAAGCTCAAGTGAACTTGTGAACACAAAAATATGATCTTAAGGCGCAATCGTAAATTTCTTTTTGTAAATTTCTTCCGTATGAGTTAATGATCTCCTTATAACAATATAGCATGTGAACAAGTGAAAGGTTGAACTGTTTCCTTTTTGTTCAGATGGACAAACTCACCTCTGGCTCATCTGTTGTCCAAGGAAGGCCTTGTGCAATCGGAATCCTCTGCTTCTCTTCCTCAGTCATCATTTCCTGTAACTTCTTCATAAATTCCTCCTCCTTCTGTCTTCCCCTTTGCTGCAATGAGAACCCGTAACCACAATTTACAATAAAATTCATCAAGAAAAAAAAAAGAAAGAAAACAATGAAAACATCCCATGATCACTTCTCATTATAGAATATTATTTATTTACCTCTGTCCTCAGCTTGAATGGCCGTTGACAAGTGATTTTCGGTTTCTTCTTCTTCCATCTCCTCCCACCCATTGTTCCACATGACTCAGTGCTCTAAAATATAAACAATGCGATGCGAATTCATTAGTTCTAAAAGACCATGGACTCATATCCTGATTATCATTATCATTATCATTTGTAAGGGAAAAAGTTCTTACATTTCTTCGGCTTCTTCGACCTCCATGAGAAGTCCCGCTTGAAATACTGAAAAATTTGGGGGAATAATAGAAAACACAAAATGCACTACCCAGTCAAAATCCAAGTGATAAAACACAAAATCAACTAATCAAATGTAGGATTGAACAACATTAATTCAGCAACTATCACTAACCTGCCTTGGCTGCTGTCCCAAGATGAGGAAATAGAAAGCCTTGGATCCAATCCAAGATTCTCAGAATTTAGGAACAAATCAGAGGGGCATAATGAAGAAGGAGATTCCTGTGATTCGGGCACCTTAGGAGGCTGGAATTCAGGTAATGAAAATGAACAAGTAGTCTTCTGAATCTCAGGCATCACTTTAGGGTGCTGCAATCCAGGTAATACCCATTGCATTACCTTCTTCTTTTCCTCCTTAATATCCTCCGCTTCCTTCTTGTCAGATTCCTTAGGTTCTGGTATAGTCTTTAGCTGCTCAAAAGCCTTAACCAAATGCATCACCATCCCAGTTTCAGGCGTACTGTTTCTGGCCTGTTCAGGCACCCTGTCTCTCCTCCTCTTAATTGTAGAAACACCCATTTCACCTGATTGTACACTCTCATCCAAATTTGGACTTTCTGAACCACACCCAATTCCAATCTCTTCCTTTTGAGCCGTAAATCCCTTCTCCATCTCCTCCTCTTCAACTTCACTTTCAGCTTTATAATCACAATCTTTGTCTACTTCTTCTTTCTCTCCTAAACCATCTTGATGTTTGAAAAACTCGTCCTGAGAAGTTCTTAATGTCTCATAGGCCACACACAAACACTTTTTTGCGTTACCACCATTTCCCCCTTTGCACTTGCATTCCACACTTGAATTTGCTTTCTCTTTCCCCTTCTTTGAATTCTTCTTTGCCACTACAAACTTCCTTTCCCTAATCTTCTTTCTAGGGGAGAAAGGGGCTGAATGTTGGTTCAGAGTTTGAATTTTTGATGCTGATTTTTGAGAGTTTGCAGATTTGGTGAGTGGGGAATTTGTGGGTTTTGCACGGTAAACATTGGGATTTGAATTCTCAGAAAATTTGGAACTTTCTTGAATCTTGGGTTGAAACCCATGGCGATCTTTAACTGGGGTAACTGATTTTGAACTCTTGGTGCTCAAATCCATGAGGGAATAAAAGGAACCAAAACACAAACGGATTCTAATTCTAATAATGAATTGTTGAGAAAATGAGGGGGTTTAGATGGACTAGTGCAGAAAGAGAAAGAGAAAGTAGATTATTAGATTATTAGAAAGAAGAGCAGATAGGAAGTAAAAGGAACGTTGAAGGGTTTGGTTTTGGACGCTCTTTGTAACGGCTAGTTGTCCTGGTGGTAGGGTTGAGGTTGTGGGGCGTTGGATTATTATTTCGAATTTTTATTTGATTTTTGACCGTTGGATTGGCTGTTTCGATGATTAACCGTGATGATGGTCTCGATTAGCAACCGTTATGGATAGGATTAGTGTCAATATATGATGATACTCAGAGATACCTTATTTGGAAAACTATTTAGTATACTAATACATGAGTTATCTTTCGTGACAAAAAATTAAATAATATTTAAATATGATTTATTAGTTGATTCAATCGATTTTGATTCAATTTTGATCATAATTAAATTAATCGAATTTTTATTTATAAAAATAAAATGGAACCAGATTTTTCTATGAACTAAACTGAATCAAACAAAATTTGATTTGATTCAATCAGTACAGTTTGATTTGAATTGAAATTTTGATAAAATATTTTTTTCAAAATTTTTTATCTCAATTATATTATTTTAATTATTTATAAGTATAAAACTTTTTTTTTATCATATATATAATAGAAATTTGATTACTTTGATTAATTTGGTTTACTTAATTTTAATTTTGATTTTTGAAAGTCAAATTGAACTAAATTAACTAAAACTTTTTAAGAAAAATCGAATCAAATTGAATTTCAAGTTCAATAAATTGAAGTAAACTTTAAGTTTAGTCAAATCGAACTAAACTAAATTAGTAGGTTCGATTCAATTTCTCAATTTCAATCAAATAATGGATATAAGTAATTATATGAGTAATTATATATTTTTAATTAATTTGATGTACAAACACTCTTGTTTTCTTTTTTCTTAAAAAACAAACTGGGGATATGAATGTGCCAAAAAAAAGAGATATTTTCCTTAAAAAAAAGATATTGACATTTTGTTAATTTTTTACTTAAATTTTGAATTTACTAGAAATTTCATATATATATATATATATATGTGTGTGTGGGCGCGCGCGCGCGCGCGAGGGCTTGTGTAATTCAGGATAAATTTCTAAAGATTCAATTTCTTAATTAGCTAGTTCTAGTCTTTTTGCAAATAGGTAGACTTAACTCATCTAAACTCACGTCTTTGAATATATTCTAACCTTTACTCATTCACTTTACTTTTATTGTAATCTTCAATTTCAGTTTAATTCAAATTGTGATATGATGTTAAAGTTTGACCCAATTTTATTTTAATTTCTTGATTTTCGTTTAAATGTTTAATCCTAATAGCTTGATCCAATATTGCTAGTTTTGTTTTAATTTATTGATTTTTGATTTAGATATCCAGTCTTAATAGTCCGATCTAGTGTTGTTAGTTTTATTTTAATTTTTATTATTTGGTTTAGATGTTGTTTTGTTAAAGAAAAAATAATTCATTTTAAGTGTTAATTTAGTGTTATGCTCTAGTAATAAATTAAAAGGAAGATGTTAAAAATCTCGTATCGGAAAAAATAAATTTGAGTTAAAAAAAATATTGAGTTAAATACCTTTTTATGTATTATATTTTTATTTTATTTTTACTATGATGACATATGATATGTTTTGAAATATATGTGATATGATATTATTTTTCAAATTTATTTAGCACTTTGACTTCATTTGTTTTACGAAAATAATTTGTTTATGAAAAATATTTTCTAATAAGAATTTTTTTTGAGAAATATATTTTATGGTGTTTGAAACACATCATAAAAATATTAATTTTTTTTTTACTTTATAAGATTATATGATGACATATGATATGTTTTGAAATATATGTGATATGATATTATTTTTCAAATTTATTAAACACTTAGACTTCATTTGTTTTACGAAAATAATTTGTTTATGAAAAATATTTTCTAATAAGAATTTTTTTTGAGAAATATATTTTATGGTGTTTGACACATATCATAAAAATATTAATTTTCTCTTTACTTTATAAGATTATAATAAAGTTTATATTATAAATACTTTATATTTATATTTTTTATTATTTAATATAAAAAATATATTAAAAATAAAGAATTGTAACAAACACAATTTAAAATATTTAAAAAGAACATATAAATAAAATGAAAACCCTATTGTCAAATAATTCGTAACAAGATCTCATCAAAGCTAAGGATTTTGTTAAGAGAGTGAAAATTAGGAGTCTTAAATTTGATTCTTTGATGGGAATATCATACATACATACTTACATTCATATATATATATATATATATATATATATATATAGAATTAAAAATAAATTTTTATTTGGTTTAAAAGATTTTTTGATACATGGATGCTTAATTTATCATTCGCAATTTTAGCTCTAAATTTATATATTTTTATTATTTTTTCTTTTCTATTTATATTTATCAAGATTTATGAAATGTTTATTAAAATATTTATAAATTTAGATAAATTTTATAATGACAGCATATGTATGGCATTATTGTGTAAAATTTTAACCTATATATATGTAATTTATTAATGATTTATAGCAATTTTATCAAAAATAAAAATAATTTAAAATGATAAATAATTATATATATTAATAAATTATTATTTAAAATTATAATAATTAATATAATATTATATATAATATTGTAGTGTTATTCACTATAGTTGATCAGAGTGTAAAAATGTCTTTATTATTTCTTTTCAATTATGATTCAATTTGATGATTTTTCTTTTATATATATATATATATATATATCAACTATAGTTTCTCTGTTTTGCACGTTGATTATCATTATATGTATGTAAATAAAAGTAAATAAATTAAAGTTATATATAAGATCATAAGGAGAAATAATACTAGTTGATAAAAGCAAATAATTTTAAAAGAAGTGTAAATAACTGAAACTTGTATATTAAGTAATTATAATTTAATATTATTACAAAATATATTTATAAATATTAATATATAAAATATTTAAAAATATAATTAAGTAAATAATCTTTATTTTTAAAATAAATAATAAATGAAAATTATTTTTTAACTTTATTTTTTAGTTGCCAATTTTATAGTTTAATTTACTAATTTTTATTATAATTATTTCAATTAGACAGTTTTATATAACAATTTTAATCATTATATTTTGAATAGTTAATTTAATAAATATCAAATTTTTATCTTAAATAAATAATTAATTTGATAAATGATCAATAATTGTGTAAACTTGAGTCTAAAGTTAAAATTAATTATATATATTGATTTTTAAATGGATTCAATGAGATGATAACTTTAAGAAAAAAAAATAACTTTGAGGAAAAAAAAACTAAAATAGTGGCTTTCCTTAGAAAATTAGGAAAAATAATTCATCAAAAATTAAAATAAAATAAAAACTAAGAAACCGTAAAGAACTGTAACTGAACTATCACGATTCTTTTTATTACTTCACAGGGAAACCAAACCATATCTCTTCTTGTTTTCCTTGTCCTTGTCCCATTCTGATTTCCTCTCCAATGTTGAAATATCATACGCTACCCATTACCCATCAATAAAACAAACCTAGCAATACTAACATATAGCTACAACAACGGCCAATCTCTCTGCCCACAATTTTTCGCTTTCCCTGTTGTTCCAGTAACGGCCAAGAGCAAGAAGAGAAACAATCTAGAAAAGGATCATGATGACCAAGTTTCCACTGTCGCGTGAATATTCTTCAAGCAATAAGAAGAAGTCAAAGTAGCGACACCAGAAAAGGTAGTTGAATGCCAAGATGATGGAGTTTCTACTGTTCTAACATTTTCTTGTGATTATTCTTCAAGCAAAAAAAAAAAAAAAAAGGCAAGAGTAGCGACACCAGAAAAGGAAACTGAATGCCATGATGATGAAGTTTCCACTGTTCTAACACTTTCTTGTGATTGTTCTCCGAGCAAGAACAAGAAGGCAAGAGAAGCGGCACCAGAAAAGGAAATTGAATCCCTTGATGATGAAGTTTCCCGTCTTGTCAGTTTCTTGGAACTATTTTTCAAACAAGAGTAAGCAGGCAAGAGCAATGCCCCAAGAAATCAAGTCCACAGCTGATCAGGTCTTGACGGAGCTAACCCTTTCCGACAAATCTTCGATTGCTTGTATTCCATGTGATACAGAAGTCTGCAGCCTGTTTTATCGCTTTTTCGTGATCCTTTAAGAAAGAACAAGAGGGCAAGAGTAAAAACTGAATAAATCAGTTCCTCTACAGATCAAGGAACGGAACAAAACCATCCTTTTGTAACCTTTATTTCATGTGATGATAAAGAAGTTTTCTGTTCAGAGTTATGGAAGATTAAGAAAAAGCTTAAAGAAAGTGATCTTGGAAACTTGTGCAGCTCTTGGTTTCCACAGACATGGTGAAGAAACATGCTCTGCCTCATTTGAATAGCGATGTTCTTAAGGCGATTCATGGCGGCATCGGTGCTCCTGTTGTTTTTTGGGACTTTGATGCGAAAACGGAGCACAAGATGGTGTTCAAAAACTGGGCTGCTTCAGGAAGTTATGTGTTTATTGAGTAATTACACCAGTGTAGAGAATTTTTTCGGAGGAGTTAGTGCAAGAGCTGAAATTGAGATATATTAGGGCTTGTCCAATTCAAGATTCAATTTCAGTGTAGTTGGCCATAGTCTTGATGATAGATTATGGCGCGTAATTTGTTATACATCAGCTTAGAAGCCATATTCTGTTTTTATTTTTAGTACCAACATTCTAGGAACTTAATTATCGCCTATTTGTTTGCTTTAGGATTTGTGCAACGGTAGTTGTGCATTTTTTTTTTTGCAAGTAAATTGTAATTGCAGTTAACCATATTGATTATTGCAAAAAAGCATGGTGATTCTAATGATTGCATAAAAATGCTCTAAAACGCTAAAAATAAAAACAGAAAAACTTCATAAAGCTGCAAGTAAAACATTTACTTGAATGAACACTCGTTAATTCTAATGATTTCATTTAGAGGTGCAACTTTTTTTCATTAAAAAAAATTAGTCATAGGCTTCACTCATTCTTCTGTGGTACAAAGGGTGGTTTAGATCCTAATCAAAATTGTTTTTTGAGGAAAGGGGGAAAAAACTGGTTGAATTTGCAGGCTTCTTTGAGTAATGCCGTAGAATAAGACAACTTGATTCTTTTATTAGGTGAATGTGTCATCAAATAATGTGATCTAATTTAATGATGAATAATAATTTTTATTTAATTTAATATTATTTAATTCAATAATGAATAATAAACTTGTCTAATCCAATAATAAATTATTAATTAAGATATTATAATATAACAACGTGTAGTTTTCACTTTTTTTTTATCGCTATGAGTTCAATGAAACACTATAATGTCGTTTATGTTATTATATTATAATATCATAATTAATAATTTATCGTTGATTAAATAAAATTTATTATTCATTATTGAATTAAATAATATTACGCACCTAAATAAAAATTATTATTTATCATTAAATTAACATTATTAAATATATTATTGTGGAATTTACCAAAAGATGATTGTGCAAATATTAGGTTTTCATCTAATGTCCTGGCATGCAACTATAAGAACTTGTCAAAAAGGCATTTATAGAGGTGTAAACGAGCCGAGTTGAGTCAAACTTTATCAATCTCGAGCTCAAGCTTTGAGTTTAAGTTCGATTTGAAAACCCGAAACTTGAGCTCGAGCTCGATCTTGTTTTAATTTTTAACCTTGAGTTTGAGCTTAGTCAAGAGTTCAAATACTCGAGCTCGACTTAATTAGATTCATTTATTTATATAATATTTTTTTATAAATCCTATAAATTGAAATTTAGATTCAAATGAAATTGATTAAACTTAAATAAACTTAATTAGGTATTAATTAAATCTGATTGGTAATATTATAAATATGCCTCTTGAGTTGAGTCTTTTAATATTCGAATTTGACTCGCTTGATTATTCGAGTAACTTGAGTTAGAATTTATCTCGATTAATCTCGAATTAATTTCGAGTATTTGGGTAGTTTGCAATTTATTTCAATTTATTTACACCCAAGGGTCCACGTCACCTGCGCGGCGCAAAGCTCCATATAAATTTGTCGTCGAGCTATAGATCGGGCAGTGTTATTAAATTACGTTACAAAGGGCCTGTGGTCAACTGCCGTTACCAAATGCAGGGCCAACTGAAAGAGATTTAAAGCACATAATAACAGCCATACGCCACTGTGGGCGAGTTCAAGCCCTCAACCACGGCAAGTCATTTCATTGTCATCTGATCACAAACTAGGCATTCTCATAATGTGTATATAGCCACCAATTTAACGTCAATGTATTTTGATTGTTGTTTTTTAAACGTTGCGCATAAACTGTTCGACGAAATGCCTCACAGAAACATTGTCACTTGGACAACGATGGTCTCTGCATATACCAGTGTTGGAAAACCTCACCAAGTTATAAATCTACATGCCCAGATGTTAGATTCCGAATCCGAGGCGTCCAACGGGTTCATGTATTCTGTTGTTTTGAAACGTGTGGACTAGGTAAACTGATTCAGAAGAGGATTAGTAAATGTGATTCAAATAATGACATTGTTTTAATGAATACCCTTTTGGATATGTATGTTAAATGTGGCAGTTTGGTTGCTGCAAGGGAAGTTTTTGATGGGATTTGTCGGGGTGCGAATTCAACTACTTGGAATACTACTATTTCAGTGTATTGTGAGCAAGGATTGATGGATGAGGCAGTGAATTTGTTTAGTCGAATGCTGGAGCCAATGCTGTTTCTTGGAATACTATTATTACTGGTTTTGTGGATGTTAGGACTTTGTGTGCGTTGGAATTTGTGTATGATGCACCGTGAAGGGGTTAAGCTTGATGATTTTACATTTCCTTGCTACCTTAAATCATGTAGTTATTTTGGTTTCTTGGCTACGGGAAGACAGATTTACTGTTCTGTTATAAAGTCTGGTTTTTTGTCTAGCTGCTCTACCATGTCTCCAATGGTTGATATGTATTCTAATTGCAATCTGTTGAATGAAGGAGTAAAGTTATTTAACCTGGTTTGGAACAACAGAACAACTTCCATCTTGAATGTGTTGAACAGGGCGAGAATTATATCAAGTCAGTGGTTTTATGCGCAAAAAGGGTTGCCCATCTCGGTGGCTGATAACCAGCAAGCAGTGGATGGTGATGTTGGTTTGGTCTAGACCTTGCATCGGTTGGTTGAAGGTCAATGTGGATGCAGTCAGTATCTTCCAATCACAGAAAGGTGGGGCTGAGTTGAGTGGTTAGGGATGCTGAAGGCAAGTTCGTGATGGCCTGTGCTTGTTCTTACTTCAGGAACTTCTCGCCTCGTGAAGCCGAAGCCCTTAGTGTTCGTGAGGCTCTTAGCTGGCAGTATGAAAGGAAGATGGATTGTTTTGTGCTTAAAATTGATGCGCTTCAAGTTAGTGCAGGAGCTTCGTGCGAGTGGCAGCAGTTCGTGCTTTAATTCACTAATTGATGATTGTAAACAGGTTTTCATATTGTTTGAAATACAAAAAATCCTAAAATTTATTACTCAGAAGAATTATTCCTAGTAGTTGGATTCTATTTTTTTAAAGGATGCCTAAAACTTGGATTAGTTTGTTTTTCAATAATCAATCACCATATATAATTAATTTTAGTTTCAGATTTGATTTTAGAGGAGTGATTATTATTTATTAGCTAACTATTTATTTAAAATAAATTTAATATTTATCAAGCTAATTGTTTAACTCATAAGTGATGAGAAATTTTATATAAAATTACACAATTAAAAATAACTACAAATGTAAATAAGAATGATTAAAGAAAGTACGAAATAAAAAATAAAAAGCTTTTTTTTTTTCTTGAAATGAATAAAAAATACAAAGTTAAAAAATAATTTTTATATTAATCTATTTTGAAAATAAATATTATTTACTTAATCACATATTTTATATTAATATTTTATTTTATCAATATAGTTTTAAATGATATTAAATTATATTTTTAGATTGTTTGATGATGATTAAGGGCGATTTGTTGAATTAAATTGAAATTGATTTAGGTCAATTTAAATTTTTTGTTAATGTATAAAGAAATTTGATTATTTAGGAAAATTAAATATTTGATTTTAAATTAAAAAAATTGACACATTGGCATCATATCACAAGTAAAAAATTATTATTGTTATTTTATTTTACATCATAACGCCATATTAATAATCTTGATGATATTTTTTCTTAAATTAAAATTTTTTTTCAGCATGATTAGAAATAGATTAATTAGATTATCACTGAATTGATTTGCTTCGCTAGAAGAATTACCGATCATCATATCATGAACTTTTGGGAAATCATTGTTTCACTTCCCTCCTCCGAATTCAATATAACTTCCAACGCACTCAACATTTCCCCAGTCCTCAACCAAATCAATGCTTGGTTTCGAAGGTTTCCCTTTCCATACCAGAAATTGTACTATTTTCAGGGTGGATCTTCCAGCAGCGAATATCGGTAGAGATTAAAAAATCTTAATTTATTTTTAAACTTAATAGATAATTTAGCTAAAATAATCCCTGAGTTGGATTTCTCTCTTGTCCGTAGATCTGCGTGCCAGTAACATCCTCGAATCTACGGTCTGTGCGTCACAGATAAATGCTCTTCTTGATGGAAAACGCGTGGAATTGTACAGCTTCCATTCCGAGGGCATTATAGTCAAGTCGTATTTGACCCAGCTCACGTAAGCTAAAAATTCCACAACTTGTCCTCAAGTTAGACCATTTTTACCATTCTACCACTCCCTCCTCCGCGAGGGTTAAATTTGCCAGCGGACAGATACAACATTCTAGGAGTAGAACTGGTTAAGAACTCCACATCAATCATATCAAACAGCCTAATTACATTGCTGGGGGGGGGGGGGGGGGGGGGGGGGGGGGGGGGGGGGGGGGGGGGGGGGGGGGGGGGGGGGGGGGGGGGGGGGGGGGGGGGGGGGGGGGGGGGGGGGGGGGGGGGGGGGGGGGGGGGGGGGGGG
>CATIWR010424524.1:0-40287 GCA_949677035.1 Omphalea diandra | reverse complement strand
AAAATCTATTTATTATTTTATGTTAGATTTATTTTTCTTAATTATTTGTTAATTATTAGTGAAATATTATGTGTTTTTTTGTTTTATCTTTATTGATAGGAGTTTATTTGTCTTTCGTCATAAAAGTTAAGAGAAATTTAAGTTTGATATTGAAAAGATTGGACTTGTTTAAAAACTCGTCAAATGACAATAAGTGTATTTGTAGTGCATTATCACCACTGAATGAAATGTATTTTTTATTGATTTGTCAAACGCAATTAATATGTTGTATATAATTTTTCTATTAATACAATTAATAAAATTTAAAGAAAAAGTTTATCTTTATAATAAGATTTGTATATTTTTTTTAACGCAGACAAAATTATTTATATATTATAAGTTGTAATTATTAATTTTTATTATTATTTAAAAAAAAAATTCATAATGGGTTGTCACATTCACTTTTGTTTTTTGTTTACGAATGAAACAAGTCACGACTGTGGTGGCCCACCAAAGGCACTCTCCAAACGTGAAGAATCCTGAACTAAGCTTTTGAAGATTTTTTTTTTCTTTTTTTATACTGTGATCTGGTTAAATTGCTGTAGTAAGAGTCACAATTAATAATTACGAATAAATTAATAATTATAATCCATATTAAATACTAGTATTAATATTATGATATAAATCTATTAAAGTCATAATTTACAATTTAAAAGAATATAAATGTATTAAAGCCACAATTTACAATTTAAAGAATCTGACTGAAACACTAGGATCTTATACATCACCTTTACCACCAAAATAATGGATCCTTTACAAGCTGTTGAAGATTGAAGCAATTTATCAGAGAAATAAATTTAATGGGAAGATCATTTTATTGCGGTACCCGGTTATGCCAACGCTCATTATTATAAAGATATGGAGGTGATCAATAAACAATAAAATGCCACTCATCTAAATTGAATGGATGTGGAGTGGGTGGTATATTCGTGACCATTGGAGGGTTGGCTGTGCCTCAATTAATCTCTCATAAACTAATAATTGATTCCATATTTCAAATCCAGTTGATGATATTTCCATGCAGATTTTTTTTTTTTTTTTTTAATCTTTTCCCTTCTTTTCTCTACTTTACTTTTTTCTCAAATATAATGCAAAAGATTACTGATAAAGGACATTTTTACAGCTGCATCTGTCGGGAGGGTTCTGCAAACTCGTGCTCCTGATGGGGAAAGGAACATATTGCTACCTTTTGGCTATCTTTGAAAGGGAGTTAATAAGGACAAAAGATCTGGAATATGAGTCAGATAATAAGTATATTTTCTGCAATGTTACTTGCGATCATATATAATTTTTTTGTTATATCTAGGAGAAAGTATTACGGGTAGCTTTTTGCGGTGAAGTGCTCTATACGGAAAGGAAAGTAAGGAGTTTTTCCAGAAGATTATTTACTAGCATATGTTTCTTATGGCATTAAAGAAATGCTGTTCACTTTCAACATCAAACTCCAGACTGAATAAAGTTATTGAGGGTGTAAAATAATAATAATCTATTTTTATTGAAATTGAATTTTTGTATTGTAATTGGCGATTTCAGAGCTAATGCTCAGTGTTTTATAAGAATAGTTTTGTTTTTTAAATAAAAGTCAAATTCTTGATTCTTGACAAAATAATAGTAACAACTCTCCACTAAAAGGAGCTCACAGGTCATGTGCTGATTTGCTATATAGTGCACAATTCTCAACTAGGGTGAGCAACCGAGATCGATTCAGTTAGATTTTTTATCAAATTTTAATAAATCAAATTTTTATACTTAAAATTAAATTGAATTAAAATTTTTGAAAAAATTAAATTAATCATACCGATTAAATTGAAATTTATGTGTTTATAAACCGATTCAAATCGAACTTATAAAGTTCAGTTTGGTTTGATTTGTTTCAATTAAATTACATGTATTTTAAATTTGATTTGATTTATTAACTACTTCAGTTTTTTCGGTAGAGAGTGAATTTTATGTAGAGAGTGAATTTTGCGTAGAGAGTGAATTTTAGCTCTCTATATACAAAGAGTCAAACTCAATTTCTAATTTATAATTTAGAGTTAGAGAGTAAATTAGGGTTAAAGTTTTATTTTCTTCAATCACCTTTTATAATAAAAAGTTTAAGTTAAATAAAAAGTGGGTTGGAGATTTTTTTTTCTAGAATACTATTTATGCAATTGATTTGGATCAAGTATAATTACAAATATGCATTCTTTTATGAGATAAATCTTTTTTCTACTAAAGAGCTATTTTTGTCTTTTTAATTTAGTGTTGCATGCTTGCATGTCATTTTCCTTGCTCCTCATTATGGTCTCTTTTGTCCATTCAGCCTTTGGCCTTTTTTATTTTCGCATAGAGTGGTAATGCCCCTGTTCAAAACCACGACATTTCTAGATTTATCTTAATATTTTTGTTTTTTTTTTTCATAAATGTGGTACCAATATGAGCTGTATATAGTTTAATTAATGCCTAATAAGTTGATTAATTTAATAAAGAAAATAATCACAGAAATTCAAAAAGCTTTAAATCAACAATTGATCAATACAAAAATGTACGGCATCATACAATTGCCAAAAAATAACAAACATAAAAGGAAATTTAACGTGTAATAATTCCTATAAATTTGTTAAGCAAGCGTTAAATAACTTGAGGAAAAAAAAAATCTTTAACCACATAATGAAACAGTTTATAACTACCAATAAAACTTGAGTGCTTCCATAAATTAATTTGCTTAAGTGTTAAAAAAACTTTGATTAGACAAATTTAATTAGAAAGCCTAAAAGTTATTTTGTCTTTAGTTTCCTATCTCTATGAATTTAATTATCTTAGTTTAAAACTTTTTACGTATATAAATTGAATTTAAGTCAAAAGTAAATTTTTTAAGTAACGATATCTTCATATTTGTTACTTCAATATCGAGATTACACTCAATTATATTGGACTATTTAATTAGCGTCAAATATTTAATAAAAGTAATATAATAATAGAACTAAATTAAATTTAGTGATAATTTTTAATTTAAAAATGTTGTTACTCTAACTATAAACATTCTTTTATTGATGTTTTTTTATTTATCAATGTACATATGATTTATGTTAGTTTTTCATTTTATTTTTTTCTTCTTTTCAATAAACGCATATAATTTAAAATATATTACATTTTTTTTTTTGCTAATGTAGTGAATATAATATAATATATCAGTATTTTATCTCATAATTGGAGTGTATAACTTAATTAAATTTAATATTTACAACGAAACATATATTAAAATAAAATTATAAAGTGTTTAAAATAATAATAATTTTATTATATATTATCTTTAAGTTTTTGCTACATCACGATGGTAATCTTAAATATATGTATGCACATTCTAACTATAATGTTTTGAGTAATTAAAGTTTAGGTTATGGTAAAGGCCGTGAGAGTGCTGAGCAAAAATATCCTTGTGGTAGGAGACAATGTAGGCATAGTTCAGACAAGTAAGTTAAAGACTTGACAGGATTATATTTCCATGTTAAGAAATTGTTCACCATGGAAATGCTCAATCATTACATATCTTAGGACTGACCATATAGAATAAGGCTTTTTTCCCTGTCCTCGTGTGGCCATTTTTTCATGGGCACACGAGGATTCCCTTCCCTGGGACAATACAACTTCATATCATTTACAAGCTGACAAGTGTCCGAATCTAACAATGTTAATAATTTCTTGCTGGAAATAATTTGCTGTAGGCTTTTTAAAGAATGGTACCAATGCGCATGCCTATATATGTACCTGCAGAATTTGACAAAAATAAATATCCTCAATCCTATATGCATATGACATATACTCACTTTTCTGTTAATGGGATGGGGTGGCCTCTTGTTTCCAAGGCAAGACTTTCTAACTCAAACTCTCTGATTTTTTGCAAAGGCCAAGTTTTCTATATCACTATATTATTAAATAAATATAAATTAAATTAAATACACCTAATATTGATAAATTTTTTATTAAAATAAAATTTTAATATATGGATTTCCAAATAAGTCTCTATGTATTTGTAATCTTTTTTGGTATTTTTATGGTAGAGGTTAGAGGTGAGTACAACTCGACTAATATATAACAATAACACAATATTTAATTTTATATGTAAATATATAAGTATATACAATTTGATTAATTGTCATTTTTATATGAAAAATTAAAAATTAAAAAATCATTAAAATAAAAATCGAAACTACCAAACCAATTAATTAAAATTCTTAAATTAATTTTGATTCATTTTAAATTTTTGGCTCACCCTTAGCAGAGTCTGCTTTGAGAATATGAAAAGGGGCTCGAGAAAAAAATATGTTGATGGCATTTAATAAAATGATGTTGATAGGCATCAGCAATGTTTTGTTTTGGAGTCGGGGAGTGGTTGTTACCTGTACATTTCTTGTTTTATGCTATTTATTTATGATCTTTGCAAAAAGCATCTTCTTCTAATATGATTAAGCTCTATTTTGACTTTTAGGCAAAAATAGTCATAAAGAAAGAGTGTAATCAAGCTTTTCTTATTGTTTCATGCATTTTTTTTATTTATTAATTAAAATTTAATTATACGATCTTTTTGAAAATCATAGCTTAATACATTTTAATTAATGATCTTATTGTTTCATTTTTGGTGAATGACTTTTTTTGATGCATCAAAAATATTTTAAAGGAATGAAAATAAATACCAAAATTAAATAAATTCAAATCAGATCAATTTCATTTCACATCTTTTTTTTAGGTGAATTCACATCATATCATTTTGAATTATATGTTTGAATTAGATCAGATCAACATACCAATATATATAAATCATTTCCAGTTATTTTTAAATATTAGATCGAGTCGGATAAGTCTTAATTAGTACTTTTTAACTAAAAATTATTTTAGATTTTAACTAATTTAAATCAAGTCAATTGAATTAATCTATAAATGAATTCAAAGTCAAATTAATTCAAGTTAATCTACTATTCGAGTAAAATCACTTTCAAAATATATTATTTTTGCATTTCTTTCAATTTCAAATCATATCAAATTGTTTTTATATAATTTTTTTTACGTTAAATCATAAATGACCACCACTATTAATGCCTTTTTTTAAAAATTACACTATAGGATGTTGTGAGCCTTTTTCCGCTAGAGAAATGTCAAACCAATCTATAGGTGGTTTTACTTGTCAAAGACTATCATCTCAAAACTTAATGTTAAATAAATCATTTTAGTTATGCAAATAGATGCTTTAAAAATTAAAATTTACTGTTTGATTTTAATATACTAGCCTTTTGTGGCTAATATATATATATATATATATACACACACACACACACACCCCCATATTACGGCAGCAATTCATGTGCTAAGAGTATCTGATGCACCTAAGTTTTCTTCATTTGTTTTCTTTCTTTTTTTTTTTTTTTCTTAAAAAGAAAGTATCTTTGCTTGTAGGGTTCGCATTATTCTCCAATTATCCTTTTAAAATTCTCTTAGCAGCCTGCCTTGCCCTTATTGCTTTCCAAGTATATTAGATTAGGCTCTTCTTTAGAAAAACTTATACTTCCTCCATTCCACTGTCTAAGGTATTTTATTAAAAATTTAAAATCTCTTTTAACTAGTATTTTTTTTTTCTAAGTTTATTTTGCATGTTGCACAAATATTTATTTAGATTTATATAATTTTTTAAAATCAAATTATATATTTCCTTAATTTTAAAATATTATTATTAAATTTTATTATATAAATTAATCAATATAATTTTATTAATTAATTATAATATTAAAATTAATATAACTCTAATTGTTATGAGTCAAACATACATAACAATTATAAAAGTCTATTAAATATTTAAAAATAAAACATACATTTTTCACGCTCCAAATTTAGTTTAGTTAGTTGTGTATATGACTAAGTACGTTTGAGTTATTAGTTCAATTCTCTCATCCCATTATAATATGATAAAAAAAAAACATACGTTATGTAATTATCATTTATTAATATTTACATATTAAAATAATAGAAAAATGAATTTAATGATATGTTAAACAAAAAATCTATATTTTCTCATTATTTTGAATATATATATATTAGTAACACATAACGCTGCATCAAGTATTAAATTCTGCTTTCTCCATCACTGTAAAAAATCTCTTCATCAATCTGAAAAAAAATATTCCCTTCATCCCAAAAATTTGTAGTTTAAATTTTATTCATTTGTCTCAAAATATAGTTTATTTTCTTTTTTTAAATTATAATTAATTTACTAATTACCTACTATACTCCTACTTAATATAATGTTATTACAAATTTATAAATATCAAATACTTAATGCACTTAAATAAAATTATTTTTTGATGGGTAAATTTCGGTAGTTGAAAATTGTTTGATATATATTTTAAAAATGAATTTTTTTCTAGTAAAACATTTGAAATTTTGGTTTGTTAAATTCATTTATTTGATTTATATTATTCAATTTTATAATATTAATTAATTTTAATTTCACATTAAAAATTAATAATTTTAAAAATATTTATTATTATTTATTTTATTATGAATGTGGAGATATATTTAAAAAAATATATAAAATTAATTATTTTAACTGCATTATTTATATTTTTTTAATAAGAGTAAAAAAACAAAGGGATTGAGAATTTGAGATAAAGTATTAAACACAAATCTCAAGAATCAAGACCTCAATTAAATGTCCCCTCAATCACTTCCAATTACCTCATACTCTAAAATTATAATTACTTTAATCAGTCAGTTGGCTCACTCAATTCTTGACCCATGTCTCTTGGACGAGGCTGTTTAAGTGTAAATGCGCATAACGTTTTTTATCTCTATCTTCAAATCTCAATTCACTTAACTCATACAATCCATGACCGTTGCCTCTCGGATCACTCAACTCAGCCAATCCATGATTCCTGCCTCTCAAATAGGCATGCATCTAAATGTATGTGAACATAACTTTATTTCTCTCTCTTTTAAAATTTCACCCACTAAAGACCTTTTCTTCATACGGACCCTCTCCACTCTCATCCTCCATCTACAGTAATAACTTCATTTTCAAGATGATAACACTGATCAAAAGAAGAGGCCAAGAAGTTTGAGGCACGTGTCTGTCATCTAGATTGCTTTTGTCATCACACTTTGCATTAATATCATATATTAATATGGCATCACACTTGCATTAATATAATACTATTATTAGGGCAGCATCAGGATCCCATAAATGCTGTGCATTGAGAGTTACTGGCCTTTATTTATTTCATTTATTGTTTCTGTGTTAAGAGAGGACTCATTAATGCCCCAAATTAATTATAAAAAAACTAAAATTTCTTTACAGCTAGAACCATTAAGTTGGATCCTTCAATGATACGTTAATGGAAATTAGAAGATAAAATATAAATAAAAGTAGTGTGAAAATCCAATAGTGCAATGTTAAGAGAAAACAAAACGGTAAAAAATTATGTCTTGTAATCATTTAATAGTGTACTATCAGGAAGCTAAGGTTCACCTCACCAATATAAGACTCTCTCTTTAATACTTAAAAAAACAATAGTGTACTATTGAGAGAAAACAAAATGGTGGAAAATATCTTATGCCTCAAAATGTTCCAATCAATCTCAACTTAGCCTCTTAATATATACATAATAAACTGTATTATAGTAAAATGGTATAACTTCACGCACCTAACATAAGAGGAGATGTTATATATATATATACCACATTGGTGAATGATTAACATATAATAAGAAATTATTTAAGTCTATTGATTATAAGAATGTGATCAAGTACGAACTCATTAAACTATTAAATTAAATTTTTTTATTACATTACATTATATTTGATTATATTATATCAAATTTATGGTTAGTATTTTTGCAATGAAATCCAGTTTGATAGGTAATAATTTAGAGTCTAAATAAATTTTTAATTAAGTTTTAAATAAAAGAAAAATATATTAGTGCATAAGATCAACATAGTTATTACATCAAGTCATTTTCGCTCGTTGATCATTTACATTAGTTCTTTCAGAAATTTTTTTAGCAATTGAGTTCATTTATATTATTTCAACTTTATTGTTTCGACTTTCCTTTTTAATCTTTGGAGAGATATTGCTTTTTGTTTTTCTGTCGTTCCTTTTCCGTATTCTTTTTAGAGTTTTAATTTTGATTTTATTTACTTTGGTGACTGGTAGAGACAAGAGGGGTGAGAAAGTTGGTAATGACTACGTCGATCTTGAACAATCTTGGGAAGGAAGATGAGAGGAGTAGATTGGTTTGCTAAAGAGTGTACTCCAGAGTGAGATACACATAAAATGTCGATGAGATACGCATAAAAAGTCTATGAAGCTGATGTTGCTCACATTATTTTATAAATCTAAATTCTTAAAAAATAAAAATGAAATAAAATATTTATTTTTTAATTTCATCTATTGAAAATAGTATAATAAATAAATTATTTTGATGTATTAAATTTATCAATTTATAATATATACACATTGTGCATTTAATAATTTTAATCAAATTAGCATTTAATATAATTTTTAATATTAAATAATGAAATAAATATTTTTAAATTAAAAACAAAAATATAATATAAAAAAAGGCTTATGTAAAACATAAATATTAATGCTTATTACAGCTATATAGCAAGATTTTAGGGATTAAAATTTATTTACTTCTAAGAGTGGTGAGATTTTTTCATTCATAAAACATTTATATAATTTAAAATATTAATATGAAATTAATGATAATATATGAATCCAACTCTAAAATCATAGTATCATATTTATTTTGAATTTTTTTTAATGACTTTATATCTTTGGCTGTTGTGGATATTTTCTCACTAGATACATGCTAAAGTGATATAAAAACTAAAATTTAAATAATATAATGGCCATCAACGACATGATCATTGAATCAATTAATTTCAAATCACAAAATTTTTAAATATTCTAAAAAAGAAAGAAAACAAATAACCAGCCATGAATGAAGAAAATAAACAAACTTTTAATAATTAGAGGCAAAATTAATAAAATAAAATGATATTAGCTTTTTATTATAAAATTGAAAAAATAATTTTAAAAAAAAAAGGATACTTATCGCAAATCCAATAATTAAGAAATAAAGTTTGGTATTAAAGTGTTATTTTGTTCCTTATTGGAGGTTAAAGTTAAAATGAAGGAAAATGAAAGAGAGTCGTCCAATAAATGTTCCGAAGGTCCAAAATGTGAAGCCAATTAATGTAATATATCATCATATCATATCTTATCGCATGGACCCTAAATGATGCAAAATGCTAACTTTTTTTTCGCTATAAATGGACCATTTCATCCCTCTCATTACTTTGTACAAATTATGTCCAAAAGGGCACACAAAGAGCGTCCCACGAAAGGACAAACTAACTGTACAATCGTTATTACGTTCAAATCCAAGGGGTATTGTGATGGAATTAAATTAATAAATTAGAAAAGAAGATATGATTTTTAATTTCAGGTGATTAGATGATAGAGAGGCTTGAGGAGGTAGTTCTTCTTTTTCTATGGCGGTGAGTCGCATAGTCGTTGTCTTCTTCTTCTTCTTCTTCTTCTTCTTCTTCTAATCGTTTTGAAAAGCTAAAACAAAACAAAAAGAGAAAGAGACCGATACAAATCTTCCTCGACTACGTTCGTAAACGGATAGGAGTCGTCGTTTTCCGGCTATCGGAGCAGTGGTTTCGGCGGACTGTGTGTATATATGTGATGGTTTGTATTTGGAGTGGAAGAGAAAGATAAGGAATAAGAGGCGTTTGGATTGAAGAGAAAAGAAGAAGGGGAAAATGAATGGGCGGAACAATGCGACAGCGATTGGAAGCGCAGAGAGCGAATACATAAGGAGACACCATGGGCATGATGTCGCTGAGCATCAGTGTAGCTCTGTTCTCGTTAAGCACATCAAAGCTCCTGTTCATCTCGTAAATCTCTCCTCCTCTACTTTAGTTTTTCTATTTCTAGGTTTTTATCTTATCTGTCTTGATTAATCTCGATCCCTTTCTAAAAATCGATGGCTGTGATTCAGATTTTGATGTTAATTTATTTGTGTTTTCAGTTGTTGTTCGATCTATCTTGACCTCCGTGACAGTGTGCTATAATGATTGTTATTTATTTTTGGTGTATTTGCCTGTTTTGGATTATTTCTCTTTGCGTTTCTGATGGCATACATAGGAGACTGAGGAACTTTGTTGTCTTTTTTAAAAAATTTGATAATGAAATCTATCAAATACATACAAGCACATAGTACGGATAAAAAGCTTCAATTACAGTTGTTGTGCCGCTTTACTTGCTTAGATTCATTTCAGATTACTGGAGGATCGTTGTGAATGGCAGTTTTGCTATCATTTTCTGATATACTGCAATGTACACTTTTGTGGAAATAATCATTTTTGAATGAGGTGTTTCTTTGTTATATTTATAGGTGTGGTCTTTGGTGAGGAGATTTGATCAACCACAACGGTATAAGCCTTTCATTAGCAGGTGCGTCGCTCAGGGGAACCTTCAGATTGGAAGTCTTAGAGAAATTGATGTCAAGTCTGGCCTTCCTGCCACTACAAGTACTGAAAGATTGGAGTTTCTCGATGATGATGAGCATATCCTCAGGATCAGGATTGTTGGTGGGGATCACAGACTTAGGGTATGTAGTCTTTTCTTCCTTTGTTCTTTTTTTTTTTCTTATACAATTCTGATTTCTATCAGAAACATTTCACCTTCTGAAGTCCGAATTTTACTGTTCTTGGTGGTTCTTAAGTTTTTGTGCTTATGTTGTAAAAACTATATAATGAAGTTGTACAGACAATGAATTGGTAGTGAAGTGGATGTACTTGTTGTAGAATTTGTATTTATTGTACAAACAGATTATATCATAAATCATATTTTAGCAATTCACTTTTTAAAGTTATAATCATTGCACTATAATAGACTCCAAAAAACACAATTAGATTGAGCATTTTCTTGTCAAATGTCTTGATAATTTTCTTTGTTAATGTAATTGTTTTTTTAAATCAGTGGTTTGATTGTAATTAAATAATATCAGAGGAACCTTTTAAGGTTTGGCACTGAAAGTTAAAAAGAGTTGAGTTCCATGTTCTTCAAATTGAATGTGTAATTGACCTGAGCAAACTAAAGTGGTTTCACCTTTTTTTTTTTTTTTTTTTTTTCAGAACTATTCTTCAGTTATCTCCCTCCATCCAGAGATCATTGATGGAAGACCAGGTACTTTGGTGATTGAATCATTTGTTGTGGATGTACCTGATGGGAATACCAAGGATGAGACATGTTACTTTGTTGAAGCTTTGATTAAGTGCAATCTCAAATCACTAGCTGATGTCTCAGAGCGGCATGCAGTGCAGGACCAAACTGAGCCCATTGATTGCATCTGAGAAAAGCTGGGACTGGACTATGGAAGTGTGGTGGAAGCTATGGTTGTGAAGGATGAAGCTTCCAGGGCTTAAATACCTTACAGGCTCTGGATACTGACTGACTATAGTATTTTCTTCCATGTTCCAGGCATTGTTGCTTGCTGTTTCCTTTGAATGCCATCTTCTCCTCCTTAAATTATTTGCTGGATTTCGCATCTTTAGTAGCTCAAGAACTGGAGAGTTATAAAGGACTATCGTGCTTGTGAATGAAAATAGTAGAAGAAAAACTAGGCTCTGTTTCTTTGTGGTATCCAGCATGTCGTCTGTGGTGCTAACTTTATGTTGTATATTTGTGTGCTTGAAGGACTACTCTTTGTATTGTCTTCCCTTTATAGTTTTAGGCGTAGGTAAAAGAAGTTTGGTGAAATTATTACTAGGGTTTTTAATAACCATTGGTCTGAGGCATCCTTTTGATATTATGATCTTATTTGACATTCTCTTATGTATAATTTTGCTGCATTTACATTCATACTCTTGGACATGTATTTATCTTAGTAGCTGCCAAAAGAAAGTGAAAAACGGCTGGGTTTGTAGATGTGTGCAATTCTTGTTTGTTGAAGTTTCTTTTGTGTTATAGCTGAGTCGACCATCAATTTCCTGAGTATTTAATCCTCTGCAACACTAGCCCATGAATTTTTATTTCAAGTAGCTCTGATCGTTGCGAAGCATTGTAATTTTGTAATTTTATAGTAAGAGCTCGTGTTTAGATGGCTTCTAATCGTCTTAGAGCAGTTTTTCTACAATGGCTGTGTAGATGCAAAATTGCGTTAAGCTAGTGATATCCATCTTGGAGTGAATATAAAGTTCTAATCATGAAAGTAAAAACAACTTTCGACCTCAGTGGTCACTTTTTGGGTTCTGATTACCATTTTTACCTAATTGGTTAAGCGCACCTCGGATAAAGACATTGGAATTCATCTGGGAGATGTTAGGTTGCATAAAAACTTCATCGGACTGACGTTTTTCCGTTTTGAAATGTTTCGTTTCAGAACTTCATAAAAACTTTTTGAAAACTTTTCAGGTACATGTTTGCATTATAGTAAAATTGAGAATTTGTTTCCAAACCGAAAATGCTTCTCCTATGCGAAAAAAAAAAAAAAGAAAACAGAGAAATATTTATAACTAATTAATGTTAAAAAAACTCACTAAATTTCTAAATAAGAAAATAATATTAAAATAAAAATTAAAAATTTCATTAAATTTCTAAATAAGAAAATAATATCAAAATAAAATTTAAAAACTATTAAACTCTTAAACTATTTAGGATTAATTATTATTGAGAAATTGCAGACATTTATTTTTGTTTGTTCTAGAAAATTTGATTTGTTATTTTTTAAATTTTTAATTTTTAATATTTATTAATAGTAAATTATGTTGGAAATAAATAATATTATTAAATATCTATACACAAAATTAGTATTTATAATTTTCTTATATTATTAATATTTATATATTTGTCTTTATATTTTTAATATTTTAGCGTTTCTTTCACATTTTCGTTTTCTATATTTTTCGTAAGGTCTATTGGTCAAAAAAATCTAAATTTTTCCATATTTTGACAATTATATTCAATTCTTTTAATTTTAGCAAATTCACCCAATTTTGAAAAATTTTTAGCAATTATAGTTAATTTAAAATTTTGATTAAAATTAAATGACATGATTTATAACATTTCATCTGTGTAAGATTGAATTTTAAAAAGAATGTGTCTAATGAGTTCCATTAATTTTAAAATTCAATTATACATGAATGATATATTATGGATCATGTCATCTAATTTTAATCACAATATTAAATTTATCATAATTATCAAGAACTTTACAAAATTGGCTAAATTTATCAAAATTAAAAGAATTGAATATAATCGTCAAAACATGCAAATGTTTGAATTTTTTTTATCAATAAGCCTTTGATAAATATCATTTCACCGTTTTCATTTCCACATACTAGTTGTTTACGTTTCTGGCGCCTGACTTATTTTCCAACCGGATAAAACAAAGAACATTAAATTTTAAAAAATAAAAATTGGAGCTCCCCACAGAGAATATCTTTTTCATTTTTTTCCTACCTTATAATTTTAACCGCTGCTCGGTGAAAAAGTTCATTTTATGTCTAAGATCCAGTTAGACTAACAAACAATTTTAAACAAAACAAACCTACTATCTTTCATCAAGGATCGACTTTGTTTAAAAATTGTTTTTTGTTTTAAATAACTTATTTTATTAATATAAATTTTTGAAACTTTTTTTTGGAAAATGATTTTTTAAAAAGATATACAAAAGGGGATATTTTTTCCAATATTGAAACTGATATTGTTCACAGAGGCATTTCCCAACCGCAAAGGCTAATAGAGTAAGGTGAATTATCCATACCAGACTAAGAAATTTGTTAAGGAAAAAAAAGAACTCCTGGTCAGTGGCCTTCAAGAATAAAATTGCCGTCAACAACTTGAGCATACACTGGCCAAGTCAACTGGGCTAACCCTTTCAGTCTAATATGTCACAGTAACGACTTCCAAGCACCTCATCAGACAACAAGCGGAAGAAAAAGTACCCCAACCAACTGCGATCATGCAAATGATATGGAAGGAGGTTCCAGGAATCAATGTTTCAGAAAGCAAAACCCAGCAAGCATGTAACGTTTGTCATATAATACATATTGTGATTAAAAAATATTACTGTTTTGAACTCCATTATAAACGCGTCATAAAATTAGGTTTATGTCCAAAATTTTACCCTCAACAGGGTAAAGTTCAAATATACATGTAATTTCGAAATAGTACATGATTTCTGTGCGGTTTGGGTTGTTAGAATAGTGGAGCAGATTTGTCTAACAGACGCTTGGTTGCTTGATTAGAATCTCTATTACACACTTTATGAAGACATGGAAGAGGGGGTAATTTGGAAGAAATTCTATAAATAATCACCTGTACTGCTTTAAATACACTGTACAGAGCCTCCCCTATGGTTGACTAGATCATCAGATTAAGCCAATATAAGCTCTCCTTCTTCCTGTTGTACTTCTTGTTGCTCAGGCAGCCGTCCTTCCCGATAGGGAAGAAGAATTCGCTTGATCTCTTCTGCGCTAAGTGTTTCATACTCTAAAAGAGCATTTGCTAATGCATGCAATGCCTTCTCATGCTGAAAAGCCAAACACAGAAGTAAATTTTTATGGACATCAATAAATTTAATAGAATACTGACCTTTTTGCCTATCACTAGTACTGAAGGCACGTTAGGAAATAACTTTCCAAAACCTAGTTAAGCTCACAGGATGGCTCATCACGAATATATAACATTAAAGGGTTTACTGACAGAATGCAACTCTTTGGAAACAATTTCTTGAACAGTGATTCATTCTCAAATGATATCTATAAAAGCTCATTCAACAGGGGGCCAAGGAAACAGAGGTAGAATCACCATTTGAAGTGAAGTCATATATAATCCTTTTGTGTCATTAGCTGTTTATAAGGTGAGGATGCTGGGTCAGAAAGGCTGCATGATACCTTGATCATTGGATCAAGTGTATCCCAAACTTTCAGGGAACTTTAGCAGCTAATGCATACTTTTTCTCACTGTAAATACAACGGCCAATCTTGCTCAGTTTTATAGTAATAAATAGTTTGTTTAATGTGGAAGTTTCCGTAATAGCACTAAGGCACCTGATGAAGAGAATATTTAGGAGGAATGCTTCTTATCCCTTCTACTCAAAGCCCACTAATATCATTTGGTCAAAATTCATTCCACAGAACGAAAGAGAATTCACAGAAAGTCACAACTCATAATAGCAGATTCCTCCTCAAAATCAAAGAGACAGAATCTTGAGAACTTACCTTCTTTAGTAAGGCTTTTACACGATCATATGCTTCTCTTAGTAGTTTCACCACCTAAATGGTCGATCAAACTTTCAGATTAGAAAAAGATCATTATAATTATAACATAACTTGACAAAGGATTTAAAAGACATACTTCAGCATCAATACGTGACTGCATTTCTGAACTAGGTCGCTCTTTGATATGAACTGGTCCTATAGCATCGCTCATCCCACAGTTGGATACCTTGAAAAGATCATAGCATCAAACAATTAGTTATCTGTTTGCTTTTCATTTCTGTGTTTACTAGATAAACTTGAGTTGGTAATTTTAAGACAAGGATACAAGATTTTTGAATCTTGAATATAATCGTAACTTCTAAAGAATATTGGAAAGAGGCATGCTTGAAAATTCAAGTATTTACCATATAATGGGCAAGCTCAGTAGCTGTATGAAGATCACTACTTGCTCCGGTAGTGACATGATCTTGACCAAATATGAGCTCTTCTGCAACTCTTCCCCCCATACATACATCAAGACGAGCTAATAACTGTTTCTTGCTAATTGATGTCTCGTCACTAGAAGGAAGCTGGGTGACCATTCCTAAAGCAGATCCACGGGGCATTATTGTTGCCTTGTGAATTGGATGTGCACCATCAGTATTAAAGGCTACAATAGCATGGCCACTCTCATGATATGCAGTCAACTGAAGAAAAGAGCACCAATATCAGCAATTAACAATAGATGATATGGAGTGAGCAGAGTGGTTCAAACTGGAAAAGTGACAGCGATGCCAGACTAATTAAAGATTTTAGGTCTACATATTTTAGAAAGAAATCCAGGAAATAAACTTATTTAGATTATTTTTGGGTCTTTTAGTTATTATGGACATATTTGGTATTTGACTTTATTATTAGGGTTAGGGTTACTATCATGGATTTAAATCACTGTTGCAGTCATGTGTAATGGTAACAGGGCTATTGTAGCCATAACGCAACTGTGCTATTGCAGCTGTAACGTAACGGTAACGGTAAACCGCTACGCAATTTTTACGTAAAACTTTCATAAGTCACTAAAACTATGACTTATCTCTAATTAATAAGCATAAATTTCACTTTTTAATTTTTCTTTTAGTTTTTTAAGTTAACCTATGAAAAGTTTTTAGAAAGTAAGTTGGTCGAGTTTTGATTTAACACAAATGAAATGGAAGAAAAAGAAATAAAAGAAGAGAAAAAAAATTAAAAAAATATAGTCCGTTATGTAATGGCTGTTATGAGTTACAGAATTTTTTCGACCGTTAAATAACAGTCATAACGGTAACGGAATGCCAAAATACCGTTACATAATGACAGTTACCTATTTAAATCCATGGTTACTATATCACCCTATATAAAAAATATATATATTATAAATTCTTTATGGTCAGTTTTATATTTGAATGATTATCAATCAAATCAAATTGAGGGTGAACTATTGTTCCATTTGTGCATTGCAGTTCTTAACTATTGGTACTACAACAGGCAGTCTAATTTGCATGCTACACAAATTATAGTGAACCCCCTTCCCTCAAATCCCATCCATTAAAACTGGAAAAATGGAAAAACGAAGAGGGGGAAGAAAAAAGATATTATTCAGAACCCAAGCCAACTAATTCAACACATAACACAGAATTTCAAGGATAAAAACCCAAAAAATCAACAGAGCATGGCAGTTGCCACAGGATTAATGTACATGTACCTTCCTTGATTCTTCCGATATGAACATAGTTTTCCGCTCAGTACCCATAATTATCCTATCTTTTGCAAACTCCAGTTGAGCAGCAGTCAACTTCTCTGCACCTTCAACAGCAGCTTTAATGGCAGCAATGTTCACTAGGTTTGCAAGATCTATTTCCAACAAGAACCAAAGGAACAGTTCACCATGGAAGTTCAAAGCAAAATCTCAGGACAAAAACTTTTTGTGAACTTAATTGAGAGAAATGTTGACTAAGTTAAATGACACACCTGCTCCATTGAAGCCTGGTGTGCCACGGGCAATTGCTTTGACATCTACATCATCTGCCAAGGGCTTATCTAGTAGATAAAGCTCCAAAATCTCTTGGCGACCCCGTACATCTGGATTTGGAACAACAATCTAAAAAAAGGTTGTTAGTCTTATGTCCAAGAATATTAATTCAAAGATCAAATTATAAATTATCTTGACATGTCAAAAGCTGAACTCCGACATCTAATTACACATGGAAAGTTGCAAAAGTAAATATCTATTTGGATATGTGAAAGAAACTATATACAGATACCCACCATGACAATATCTGGCTAGAAAATATAATTTCATTGGCAGCACAACCAAACATTAAAATAATTTTCAACTTAACACCTGTTTATTAAGAAATTTTAAAAATTTCAAAAACACAATGAAAAACTATACAAAACATAACTTACATGTCTGTCGAATCTACCAGGCCTGGTCAAAGCTGGATCAAGAATATCAGGCAAGTTGGTTGCGGCCATCAATATTATTCCCTGCAGACAGGTGTACAAAATTCATGTGTGAATGAACTAGTTTATGCTGGAAAACTCAGTAATGCTAAGCTCATTCTCATGTACCTCATTCTGTTCAAAACCATCCATTTCAACTAGTAGTTGATGTAATGTTTTCTTTGTATGGCCTTCCCATTGTTTTCTTGTGGACCCAACAGCATCAATTTCATCAATAAAAATTATGCATGGAGCCTATGAAATTAACAATAATGTTAATAAAACATTAGCACAAAGGCACAATATTAAGCAATCACAATATGGCCTCAACAGACCTAGCCTTAGACTTTGAAGAGATTTGACAATACTTGATAATTGATATAAATGAAAAACAAGCTTGCGATTGAATAAGGAAACACACATATTTATATTGAAGCATGCAACTTCTCTCTCCCTCTCTACCTCTCTCCTTTCACAAAGATTATATCACAAAAATAGAATGAATTCAATTGCAGATGAAGCACACTGCAAAGGGCCTATATCTAATAAAGAAAATGAGCACTCAAAATAGTTAAGAGAACTTTTAACCATACTATTTGGCATAGTGCTCATCAAGAAAACTTTATAAATTGTCTCTTCATTTCTTTATCTGATTTTTTTTTTTTTCCATTGTCTTGCATCTTCGTTCATATACCGAGTACAAGAAAAATATGTTTTAGAAAAGAATCTCCAAAGATGATGCACCTTTTTCTTAGCTGCTTGGAATAAGGATCTCACACGCCTAGCACCAACTCCAACAAACCTGCCATGCAAGAAGCAAATCGAGACTCAAACATCTCTCAACATCAACCTAACTTGTTTTGCAGAAAGTGAAGTCAGGAAGTCCACCTTCCAGGGATGCATACCCAAGCTTCATGTTTGGTAGCAAGGAAGTTGAAGTCACAGAACTTCCTTTTGACCACTCAACTTCCTTAATCTTAAGGAATTAGTACTGTGGGCAAGGTTATAGCGAATTGTGGAAATAAAGGAAAATTAACAAAATTGGTTCACTTATTTCCCAAAATAAATAAGAAATTACATGTCTATAACATACTTCCTATAAATGTGTAAATTAAACAAAGAATTAATACACTAAGGAAAAAAATAGCACAAGCCAAGCATTAAAAGTATAATTTCTGAGGAATAATATCCTAACTTAGTACACCTTCTCAACAAGCTGCAACGTAGGAAATGAGCTCATTTGAACCCAAAAAAAGCTTACATTTACTGGGTTTCTTGTATTGTACATTACATACTTATATATTTCTGGCCATATACTGCAATATAAACAGGATGAACCCTAAGAGGAGAGGGCATAAAACACCCATTGACACCTATGAGAGCCTAAATGTCCTAGAGCTTTCTATGCAGCCAGCAACCACTAAACAGTTGCAACAACCTATTAGGATCATTCAAATCCCAAATAATTACAATGTTTATTACAATTTAACTTGACAACATAATCAGATCTAAGGAATTAAAATCAGTTCCATTCAGCTTTCTCTCATAAATATGCAGCCTACATCACCCTGATTAATTTATGGCAATTACATTTACACTTCGAATGTCACTATCAAACCTCCCAAGTGAAAGAATCATCCTATGTGATTTTATGTCTAGGCATTAATCAACTTCCTCATTGTGATCAACCATAAACCAACAGCCAATGCAGTTGAGCGCGTAAATGGCCATACACAGTTTTACACTTTTCTTGATGCCTACCAAAAGATTTATCCCTTAGATGCTGTTGGCAGACAGTAATAAAAAGCCAATTATCATAGAGACAATATGCATTCTTAAGCTGTACTTACATTTCCTCAAATTCAGATCCTGCTCTATAGAAAAAAGGTACCCCAGCTTCTCCAGCAATAGCCTTAAAATGCAACATTGAAAAAATAAAAAACGAATGCTATTATCAGAATATGAATGTTGAAGACGAACATAGATGATAGCATTAATAACCTATAAACTCAATAAGTTATCCAAATCGAAAATTTTAAATGATAAATCTAAGCTTTCGTCAGTATTGGAGACCTTCAAGCAAGTTCAATTCTGATAAATCAAACAGCCTTATGATGTAAAACCATTTACTGCCACAAGAAAACACAAGGAAATAGTTTACCTTGGCAAGCAATGTTTTTCCTGTACCTGGTGCTCCTGTCAAAAGAATTCCCTGAAAAGTAGTTCATTCACATTATTCAGGAACAACTTGCAGAGAAGGCAAGACAATTCAACCGATCAAGAAAATGTTGCCAACAAGATCAGGACATGATAGCTAATACACATGCTAGGTCATAAATAGTAAAATAATTGCTCAGGATGTGAACAAATGAATGTAAATGATTATCAGATGAACAGTTGTGAACTGAATGATTAGGGATGCTAATGGAACAATGCAGGTTTTTGCATTATTATTCTCATCGCATTATTTATCAATCCCAAACCTCAGCCTATCTCTTGAGGCTGCCCCTAGAACATTTTCTGTGTGAGCTATTCTCGTACAGGAGAAATCCAATCAAGATTTTGAGAATAAAACACAGTGTTGAACAACGCTATGCAAGGAAGAGCATTGGTAGAAGGTAACGAAAATTCAGAAAACAAAACATCTTGCACAAACCTTCGGTAACTTTCCTCCCAGGCGAGTAAATTTTGATGGGTTTTTGAGGTACTCCACTACTTCCTCAAGCTCTTGTTTTGCATCATCACAGCCTTTAACATCCTTAAATGTTTTAACATTCTGCAACAAAACCATTATTAAGGAACAGTAGTATATCAAATCCAAGAATTATATATAAGTATGGCATATGACCTTTCTCCAACCACAGATGATTATTTATTTAACTTTAGTCAATTGAAGAAGTAGATATTTACTTTCTCCGGCATGACTTCTTTATTTAATTCCTTGGGTGCATAAGAAGAACTTGAACCAACTCCTGAAGTTCCTATTCCCCCTAGGCCCCCAATATACTTTTGAAGTGCAGCTGCACCCAATAACCTGAAAACAATTTCTATATGATATGACGAGAGACTCAAGGATGCAGAAACGAGGGACTATTCTCATTCTGCATAAGAGTGAAATTTCTAAGTATATGAGAAGCATAAATAAAGGAACTATAACAATATAAGTGCAAAAGTGAACAAGAACCTATACCAAACCAATCCAACTGCAACAGTGAACAAGATGGTTGAGATAAGCTCTTGAGCAAATCGTGACTTGTTTGACACTTTAGGGTCAACCTATCAAAGAAATGAGCATAAAATTAATAGTCAAAACAGCTATTATTGATCTTTAACTCTGTAATGCCAAAAGCACATTGCAATAAAGACTTTCCTTCTAATTCCAGAATGGCCAGGACAACAATTTCAAGTTTGATTCTTACCATCATTACATGCAATGGCTGCTTCTCAGATACACCCGGGTTCAGAAACGACTCTTCCAAGTTTCCTGATGCACGCTGCTTCAATTCTTGTAACTACAAGTAAACATAACATAATGACAGACTATCATGGTTGAAAATAAGAAGACAACGAGCTAAGAAAAGTAAAATAAGACAGTCCAAAAGAATCATTGTAGAAATGAGATACAAGCTACCAGGGCAGGAAGAGCGGTAGGTTTGCCAGATTGTTTATCTGGAAGATAATCTGAAATGGCATTGGTGACCACAAGCGCTCGAATATATTCTGCAACTCCTCTACTGTCAACCGCATGCTCTCTTTGTTCAAACCTCTTTATCACAGACTCAGGGCTATTTATAAATAAACATAAAATAGACAAATAATAAGACGGAATTTTTTTTTTTTTACAACAAAAAAAAAAAAAGTGAAACAGCGTAACAACCTGTGCTTATTGAGCTCGGTCAAGAGAGCGGTCTGCTTGAGAGGGTCCTTGGGATTGGCATCAGCCTCAGCAATAAGGCGGTCCAACCGCTTATCGTGGTGCCAGAGAGGCCACCAACTCAACCAATCAGAAGCCAACACCAGTTTTTCCAATCGTCTCCTGGCCGCCGCCCAGACTCCCACAAGAAACACCACCAACGGTATTTTGCTATGGTTTTGCACCATATTCGGATTCTTCTTCTCCTCACTGTCCACCACATTCTCACCATCCACATGCTCAACATCAACTGAAATCTTGGCGCCAACGACAACGGAACTATCTCCGCCGCCAAACTCGTTAAACTTGGGATGATTGGAATCGGAATTAGAATTAGAATCGAGCCCCGAGGAGGGAGGAGTAAATTCCTTATTCCCGGGATGCAATGTACAAGAGACTGAGAAACGGAGGAGACGAAATCTAGAATTTAGAGAATAGCAGTGATGGCGAGGAGAGGAGAGAGAGAGGTGAAGGCGATGACGTTTTGAAGGAGAATAAGGAGTAAGAGATAGAGAAGAAGAATTGCAGAGAAGGGAAGCTTGTAGAGAAATAGTCATAGTTTGATGTTTGTTAGGGTTTATCTTCTTTGTCTTCTCCCTCGACCCAGTGTGCTTCGTGTCTATGTTTCAAAAGGAAAGGGAGAGAGCTTGATGAGAGCCACAAAAATGGAAATGAGAGAGACAGCAAGAGATGGATTGTTGCATTGTCAAACAGTGCAGTAATCTTATCTCGATTGCAAAATTGGCGCCGGCTTTGTGATTTTTGTGACTTTGCGTCATGTTTCAATTTCCTCTTTTACTGGCCACTTTTTTTTATTATTTAACCAAAAAAAAAAAAAAAAACTCGGATTGCGTTAACACTTGAATCGAACAAGCACTACCCCACACCAAATACATACAAATCTCTTTTACTGCAACGATTTAAATCTTTCTTTTTTTTTTTTTTTGAACGGTCAGTGCTACATTACTGAGAAACAGAGTTCAATAACAACCGTAAAAGAGGAGAGGGTAATGACCCACCTAGCAGCAGTCTATTATCAGATTTATCAACATGATTGAAAGAGCGAAAATCAAAAAGCAGAAAGTCTCCCTCTTAAGTGATGAATGAGGACCTCAGCTCCCAATGAAAATCATGCCTGTAATTACAAAAAATATCAATCAATCGCTTGTTTTGGCAGCAAATAAGGATCTTCTTTAAGCTCATCTCCTGCCCCGGCTTCAGTCCTAAACTATTTAATCTTCTAGTGCCTTTTAGGTCCCAAACACTTCATCAACTAATCCCTTCCAATTTAATAAAAACTATTTTGATAATACATGTATCTTTTGTTTTTTTTTTTTGAGAAGAACAATTCATGTATCTTATTGCTTAACAACCATGCTTTACTCTTATTAAAATAAATAAATAAATGAATGCTTTTCTCACACTAATAATCCATCACTCATTAACCTTTTTTCCCCACATTTAATTATTGACTAAATGCTCATGAGTAGGAGCCTATGCAAACCAAGACATCTCTTAATTTAGTTAGACCACAATTCTAAAAATGCGCAAAATTGATTTAATATTAATTGAATCGAGTTCAAGCGATTCAATGTAATTTTTTGAATTGAATTCAAATAATAAAACATTCAACTTGAAAGACTTATAATTTTAACCATATTTTAATATTTTTATCATATTATTCTTTATATTTAATCACTTTATGAAAATAACTTAATCAAGTTAAATTAATTTACATTTCATACTCAAATGAGTTTATTTAACTTTGAATTTGAATTTTTTATAAAAAAAAAAAATAATCAAAGTAAATTAAACTTGAGCATTTTGAAAATTTCATTAACTTAATTTAAACTTAAAAAGTAATATTGAGTTAAAATTCAAATTAAGCTTAAACTTGAAGAAACTTAACTTGATTCAACTCAATCAACACTAACTCATAATTATTTAATGTTTACCTAAATTACATAGGCAAAAATTAAATTAAGAACATTCCTCATTTTTTATAAAACATCTTAATAAAAATGAATTTGCTAATCATATCATGTAAAAGGCATGTGTATAATATAAAAATGTCTAACTCAAATACATTTTTTTAATTAATTATATCAATATCTTCAATTTTAATATGAGCATATTTATAAAATAGATTACACAATATGACTCATATAACTCATTTAACTAATTATGTCATAATGAATATTAACATATCACGACTCAAAAATAGACATTTAACTTGATAAATACATTAAAAATTAATTAAAAATATTTATATATTGAGAAAATATGAAATGGAGATTGAAATGCTAGATAAATGTAAGAGACATTTTTCTTATATATAAACATATTTCTTTAAATCATATTTAAATGTATGTATGTATATTATGTACTCTCTCCATCCCAAAATATTTTCAAAATTTATTCTACACACAAATTCAGAAAATTAGTTAATTATAATTATTTTATATACTTTTGCCATTTTGTTACTAAAATACCCCTACTAATGTTTTTTATTTTATTAAGTATAAAACATTTTACAAAATAATGGTTTTAATGATGTTGATAAGATAATGACAATAAGAGTAATATGTTCAAATAAAATGGTATTAGAACTTCAACATATTTATTATTACAAATTTAAAGTCAAAAATTAGTGATGGTAATTTATTATAAATGATAATATTTATGTAATTAATAAGAGTATTATAGATATTTGCTTAATTAACTATCATCTTAAAAAGAAAAGCAAACAAAATTTTGAAACAAATTAAAAAGGAAATTTGACCAAATATTTTTACATGAAGGGAGTATTATATTATAAACATTATATTCTATCCACCCCAAAATGAATAACAAAATTTCGTTTTCACAGAAATTAAGAAAGTTAGTTAATTTATAGTTATTTTGTGTATTTTAATTACTTTCTTACTAAAATAGCCCTATTTTTTTTTTATTTTATCAACATTAATAAAGTATAGTTATTATTAAAATTACAAAATTGGTAATAATATTTAAATATTAATAGTACAATGATTATTGAAACTTAAAAAAATTTATTGAAGAGTATAATTTTTTTGCATTGAAAATATAAATTTAAAGTAAAAAATATAGATAGTAATTAATTAATAGCATAATATATATAATAATTTATTGTTAGTGTGAAAATAGATATCAATTAGTAATAATATATTAGATAATTATTTGATTAATTATCAACCAAAAATAAATTGTCAATCATTTTAGACCAAATAAAATATAAATTTTTATCAATTATTGTAAGATGAATGAAATATTTATTATGAATCAATCCATTTAAACATACTTTTTTATTGTCTCATAAATAAATTTATTTATTTATAACCAAAACCTTGCAAATTAACGTGTCAAAAATTGCAAACACTACTTACGTCACTGGATTGGGAAGATTGTTGCTCCTTGTACTCATCAGGCGCGTACACTATATAGCTCGCTGACAAGAGTATTACATATAAGAATATGGAAATGTGATTAGCATGATTGGTGAGAATTGTTTTTGATATAAAAACCTTTCACAATACCATATTCCAGATTGGTGAGAACTGTGAATGGCAACGAGTGTGGGAGGATATATCTCAAATCCTATCTCGCCCTTTTAAGAGGCGAAATTTCTCAATATGAGAAATTCTTATGATTTTTTTTTTCATTTCTTATTCTAAAACTACTTTTTAAAATTAATATATATTATTAATTTTAATTTTAAAATTAATTTTAAATAATTATTTATCATTTGTTAAACAATTCTATATAGTACTATCACATGTCATCATTTTATATCACGATACAAAAATTATCATATCCAAAAAAATTTAAATTAAGCAAATAGGAAAATTCATTGTCATATAACAAAGATATTATAAATAAAAAATTTAAAAATAAAAATAATAAAAAATATAAACAAAAAAGTTAGGGTCATATAATAAAAAATTAGAAAAAAATTTTAAACAACTTCTAAAAAAAAATAGAAAAATCTAAAAAACAATAATTTTACATAGAAAATTAAGATTTAAATTAATTTTATTGATTGTTCAAAATTCTAAGTATATAAAGCTTATTGCAGTATAATAGATTACTAAAAATTATTTCATTCAAATTTAATAAAATTTATCTTCAAATTATGCTACACAAAATTAAAAGTATAAATCAATAAATAAATTATACACACACCCACATATATACATATATATATTTGCAATTATCTATTAATTTTATTTTTATTATAAAATACTTAGTATTATTTATTTAGCTGATTATCAATAATACTTCATTCAAATTGAAAATATAAACTAATAGACAATTTTTTATAAATACTTAAAAATATCTTATTTGCAAATAGTACCATTCAAATTGAAAATATAAATACTTAAAATATCTTTTTAAAAATATATTACATAAAATTGAAAATATAAACTAATAAATACTTGTTTATTACAATTATCTTCATAAATAATTGCAAATGTAAAAAAATTATTTTTTATTTTATTCACTTGATAATAACTTTAAATAAAATAATTAATCACTCAATTAATTAATTATTTAATAAAAATAAATATGAAATTTCTTTAAAATTTATTATTATAATTATTCCAATGCACAGATTTGGAACTAGTAATTATATTAAGTTATCAAATAAAAATATTTTATACTATAAATTAATATACATATTTATATAATTGTAGACAATATATATGAACACTTGATAAATATAAAAATGTACATATAATAAATATAAAAACTACACCTAAAATAAATATAAAAACTTTAAAAACTATACCTAATTTTTTTTTTGGGATCCCCTCAGGAATCCACAGAACTGAGAATGTAATCTCCACCCCTGCCCATTGGGGAAAAGAGGAGATTCCTCACCTCATAGGCAGATCCTGCGCACGCAGAGAATTCCAGCCATGCTGCCTTCCCTAGTGAGGACCATTAATATTTCAGCCAGTAAATGAAACAAAAAGTTAAAGTACAATAAAATTTTACAATACCATCAAATACAACCAAGGTTCATAATAGCGATGGGCCTGAAAAAGGTAATCAACCCCTTACATAATCTTGCCTCCAAGATTGCTAGACAGACAAATGCCAAAATCCACTTTGCATATTTTGAACATGGAACTGATAATTGGAACCACTAATTGGACTACATACTATTGCATTTGGCCAGGTCTATAGGGCGGAATTGCAGCAGAATGTGGTAGGCCACTGTGGCCTGGCATCTGCATCATTCCTGGGCCCATTTGGGGTGGCATAGTTCCAGCTGGCAAGTAAGGATGATTACTCATCTGTGCAGGCATCGAATGTGGAACTGGTGGAGCACCTGCAGTCCACCCAGCCGAAGGTTGAGGTATCCCTGGATGCTCTGGATGCGGAACAAATTGAGCTCCACCATAAGGATGAGCAGGGGGACCAACTGGAGGCACGGGCTGTTGCCCCAGAATAGAAGGCTGGGGACTCATCATTGCGGCGCTAGGAAGTGTATAGTCTCTACTTCGATCGTTATTAACCTGTAAAAAGTGTATCAAGCATTGTGCAACGAGCTCTGATGATTCAAGCATATTAACACCCTTAACAGAACTACCAATAAATCATTGTTTTCAAAGGATTGACTAATCATTGTGCCAGTAGCTTAAGAAGATAGAAGATCTTTTAAGCGTGTAGTTAAATTACCTTTATACTGAGATCATTATGACGTGAATATGAGATATGAAGTTTGCAAAACCCTCCATCATAGATGCAGTGTCCTTCCAATGCTTCCTTGGCAACAACAGCTGTCTGAACATCTGGCAGTCCATGCAACCATTAATACCTCAATTTACATGAAATAGATATAATAGATCTTATGCATGGAGCAAATGTCAAGTGCTCCTAAAGGGGGAAAAAAAATAAAAAGAAGCATCAAATGCTAAGTGAAATTCGCCTACAAAACGGGCCACCTTCCCAACAATACCTTTTAATGACAATAAGATATGTGATCTCTCTTCTTACAGAATATAAATAAAATTCTGAATAGTACCAGGGTATTGAATCAAAGCCTGAAGTCCGCCATTCTTATCAAACATCGCAATCTTCTGGACAGGTCCAAAAGCAGAAAAAACCTTGGACAAAATTAAGAGAGAGAGAACGAGAAGGGGGGTTAAAGGGTGGGGAGGTTTATAGCTATCAGATCTAAGAAAAGCATAGGCAACTCGAAAAAAAAAAAAATCTATAAATTTGTTTTATGATTGCAAATACCATGTGTAAAACATCCAATGTGACAGCATACTGCATGTTCTCAATAGATGCAAGAAGAACATTGCTCTCAGGTTCAAGTTTTTTTCCATCAACACCCACACTGAACTGCTATTATAAATAAGTGGTAATTAGTCAAATAAGGACATGAAATTAAAACAATGCTTAAGGACATCAGCTAATAGAAATAAAGGAAATGACTATGTACACACTTTTGCCTATGACATGTTTGGTTAAATTACCACCATATGCTTCTTGGCTCAGAGAAAAAAGCATTACAAGCATGCATCTTAACACTAAAAAATTTTCTAGGACCATCACATACGTGCAAATAAAAGCAGAAAATATTTTCATATGGATACAAGCAAGTGCAATGACCTGCAAATGCACCACATGAAAGACACAGATAAATTATATAGGATTCTCAGTCTGCCACAGCTAGAAGTCATGACAGTGATTTGCAGTGCCTTACCAGACCACCTCCATCTATTGCTGATGGTGCAACAGGAAGGTTTGGATTAGTGTAGTCCCTGAATCAACAAAAGCACAAATGCCAGAAATTAGAAAACTAACGATGACTGATAGAGAGATATCAAGGAAATTCCACCAAATGATAGATGAAACTCCAGTGGGTGACCCTACTATAAAAAGAATAATAGATCTCGAAAAGAGGAACCCCATTGTGACAGTAGATGGAGGTATAAGGGGCCTCAAACTGCTGAAAGAGACGGACATAAGGAATACCTGCTTCGGTGGCTCTGGAATTTTACACTTAAATCTGTATGAGCAGAATAGGTGATCCTAAGAGTACATGGTCCAATATGTTCAGGGAGCAGATACCTGATACAAAAGCCAACAGCTGTTAAAAGAAGAGACATATAAATTGAAGACTAACACGAATGTAAAACAGCAGAATATTTGAGAAAAAAAATAATTGTAACTATGGGGTACATTAACGTTATGAAAACCAATTAATGATTCAAAATAACAAGTTTTCTGAGTGAAAATGACAGTTCAATTGGCATAACAAATTCACCATTTTTTATAATTCAAGGAACTAATATAAGTTCGACAATTCATCAGAAGTCCATTAGCACACATATGCCAGAAAGATTTTCCTAAATTCTCATCACTAACAGTGATGTGCACCCACATCTAAATCTATATGCCCATGTCAGTTGGACTAAATACCATGTCAAACAACTAAAACAACTGTCACCTAGGGATGTTTCTTCCATCCAGGGCATTTTTTGCAGAAGAGGCAGTTTCTGCATCAGAAAATTGCACCAATGCCTGAAAAGATCATGACTCAATGAGCTTGTGTTTGAAGGGAAAAAAGGCAAAAGAGTGAAATTTTAAAGGTCAGATTAAAAGAACAGACCTGGAACCCAGCTGTTTTCTCAAAGGTGGTAATCTTGTGCACAAACCCAAAAGCTGAAAATACCTGCATGAACAAATTTTTTAGAAATACAAATTAGCATAGACATACTACAAGCTAAGAAGCAAACCAAAATCCAAAATCTTTCTAGTAACCAAAAAAAAAAAAAATCTAATCATTACACAAACAGGCAGAAGCAGCAGATTTTGTTATCCTTAAACGAACATTTAGAAAAAGGAATCTAAAATTCAAGTCATTGATAACTAGAAATGTGTTAAGAACTTTAGAAAGAGACATGATCAACTAAACATCTTAGGGGAATCTTTATAACTGCCAAGAAGAAACTATAGGCATCCTCTATGCAGCAATGCAGCTAAAATCAAGCTCGCATGAAACTAATAACCCTATTCAATGAAACGCTTAATTACTAAAGTAAAACAATATAACATAGAGTCATATTTGTAAATTAATAAGCGTTCACCAATAGAAAGGCTGATGATCATTAAACAATAAATTCTGCATCAAGGTATCGCAGAATGGACTAGTCTCCCAACATCAATATAGCCAACTCTGATCTTGACAAGGCTTAAGGTGACCTCTATATTGCCGTACAATATCCAAAAATTTTCCTTGAAGGTGAAAGAAAAATTAGTTGTGGCTGAAACTAAGATTCTTTGTGCAGAGAAATCAAAGTTCTGTTTTTACCTCTCATTCAACAAAATACATAACAAAGCTTGCACCAACTTAGATAAACGCGGTTTGACAATAATCACAAAGATTAAGTCATGATATTAACATAAAACAGCACAACACTGAAACTATAGTAACTGCATTCTGAACAACTTCCCTACAGTATGTAGATCATTTAGAATCACAGGTGGGGGGATGCACAGGAGAAAAAAGTATTGAAAAATATCCTAAACCATTTCATTGGTAGGAATAGGAAGTTTAGGACGAAGAGTAGGAAGAAAGAGGCAGTGTTAAGGAAAGGAGAAAGAAGACAAACACACATTTGCTCTTTCTCCCGATGCAATAAGCTGCCATCGAAGATATTCCTTTGACATAGGCCTGCTGATCCATTTACATTCATGTCAAATGATGCTTTCCAAAGGAAGACAAACTAGAGCCTGAGTATAGAATTGGTATGATCCTTTAGAATAAGGTTAACTCTTTCAACCATTCTAAGTAAGTGTATCATTTGCTTACCAGGTGCAAAACATCAATGCTGACGAGGCGTGCATCTGCCCCTTCAATGGTTACCAACAATACATTCCCAGCAACATCGGCTGTTGTTTTGTTGTTGACTATTTCTTGTCTATTAGAATACTGCAGGTAGACAGTCTTCCCTCGTACCTGAGCAGGCTCTGATGATGAAGCGTAATAGGATATCATTGCAATAGCTTGATTTAAGTCTGCCTACAAAATTTTAGAAATAAAAGTAAAATCAGCAACATTATTGAGGTAAAAATGCAAGTTAAAAAATTAATAAATAAACAAATGAATCAGGACACTCACAAATTCTATAAAAGCTTGATTTCTGTTTGCTCCAACATTGCACTTGGTATTGACAACTTTACCAAAGGGCCTCCCAAGCTCGATCAATTCTTCCTCCGTGCATTCCCAAGGCAAGTTTCTCAAGTGGAGCACCTTAGATGGGGGTTGGGTGAGACGGAACTGTGGCTGACTGGATACAGACGCCATTCCTCACAACTCCAACCAACAGCACAAATTCCGTAGTCCCTCAGCCTGCTGCAACACAACACAAAACCCAATCTCATTCTAAGGTCCTCTTTCACTGAGACATGAATATACTCAAATTTTTAGTGAAAGGTGTAACACAATTTTACGACAAACCAAAATTGTTAAAACTAAATGTGAAAAATAAATAAAATACAGATGCAATAGAACTAATGGAAAAAATAATTAAGACAATCGAAAATTACATTTACTTCAACTCCCTAACAAATATCCAATACAAAGCATTAACTTAGCTAGCAAAACGGAAACGCCTAAAATTTTTTGTGAAAGGGCAAATTCTCGATCCAAATAGGCAGGTGATGAGCGTATTGCACATTAGTTTCGAAATTCAGCTATATGTAGTATCAACTTCTATGGCGCGTACGAATTAGGGTATTTGATAAGAAGTTTAGTACCTAAGTGATTAAGAGGAGCCTAAGCGTTGATTTGTTGAAATTAGGATTCGCCAAACAGTAAAAGATAAATGCAAGCAAAAGGGATCTTATGGATTTTCTCCAATTGCGGTTTAGGAACGAAAACTTTTCGCTGCCGGGTCGGCGCAAGGAGCACCCCGCTCTGCTGAGGCTAACGCGAGGATAATGGCCGCGTCAGTGATGCAACGAGGGGTTGAGTGTATTTTATCATACAGGTTGCAGATCATGTAACGGGCCGAACTGTTGGGCCATTAGGTCCTGAGGCTTTACAATTAGGACCAATAGTTTAAGCAAACTTTTTTCTTTTTCGAGAGAAAATAATTTAAGCAGACTTGAGTTTAACGAATCATAGGTTTTTTTTTTTTTTTTCCTTGGCATGAAAAAAATTGACAAATTATATCATGACTATGTAGCATCGTAATTGGAGTGTTTAAAATGTATGTGTTTTGATATTATCATTATTTATCAAACGTGTGAAATATGTTTATTACTTTATAAGTAATGTGAAAAAAATTGACAAATTATATCTTGACTATGTAGCACGTAGTTGGAGTGTTTAAAATATATGTGTTTTGATATTATCATCATTTATCACACGTGTGAAATATGTTTATTATTTTTTAAGTAAATATCTATTAACTATCAATATAATGTTCATCATATGTAGTTTTTTATATTTATCATTTTATTAAACAATCATATGTAATTTTTTATGTTCATACATATAACTATATTTTATTAATATTTATATTCGTTAGTTATAGTGTTTAGTAATTAAATAATTAGATATTCATCTTCTATTTAAATAATATATATATGCATATTCATTACTTAGTATGTAAATATTTATTATTTGTAAACACTATATTAATCAATCATAGTTTTTTTATATTAATTATGTTATTATTTTTTATTAATATTCATATTCATTAGTTAGTGATGAAATATTTATCATTTGTTTTAATAATGTTTATCATTTTTGTGTTATATTGGATTAAGTACAGTTAAAAAACTTCACGTTCATTGATTAGTATCAAAATGTTCATTATTTATATGTACAATATTCAACATTTCTAATATTTATGTTTATTATTTTTTCCATATAATATTGAACATAAGTTAATTTGTCTAATCAAAATATATAATAACTTTTTTGTCATAAAATCTGGATGTTCATTGCTTAGTATTTTGATATTTATTATCTATAAACACAATACTTGTCATCTTTAATTTTTATGTTCATTATTTTTAATGTAATATTTTATTTGTCATCTTTCATGTTTATTATTTTGAATGTAATATTCTATATTATTTATTTTCTTTTATTAAATTTTTTATTTATTGATAAATATTTAAATATTCATTATTTGCTTATACAATATTCATCTTCTATAGTTTTACATTTATTAATTATTATATAAATATTTATTAATTATTATATAGATGTTTATCAATAGTAATAGTCATATCTATCATATTTAATTCATTAAAATAATTAAAGTAAGAATCAAATAGAATTTATAAAATTTTAACTTGATTTAATAAAAAAAAAAGAGTTTGAACTGTGAAAAAAAAAAAGCTAAAAAAAAGCACATTTAACAGTTGTACGTGTGGTAGAGATCCTGAAGGTCTATGATATAATGACTCTGAGAAAATCAGCTAACAATATTTAATTAAAATTAAATATTTTGACCGCTCTGAATGTTTTATTATTATTATACTATTTAATTTTTATTTTATATATTATATTAAAATATTTATAAATTTAAATTTCATTAAATTGCAATTTTTTTATTAAATTCATATAAAATATCTATGTTATTTTTAGGGACGCCTACACAGATCCATTTAGACGAGATAGTGACTTGGCTGTGACATTCGAAAATCACCTACTGCAAACTTGCTTCAATGGTCACTTTCATTGCAAATTTTAGAACCAGAGCTTCTGCGAGAAGAACTGAGCATGCGCTTAAGGGCGGCGGTCAAAGTCGACGAGTGGCGTTTGATGGATCTATCATCGAAGAGTGGCGTGGAACTTAATCAAACAATTGTCAAAATGAAAACGAAAATCCAGATGTGAAAACAAAACTCAATTTAGACCCGGCAACCAAAAAACCTATTTAATTAAATGAAACCCAAACAAAATCCATCCTCACATTTCTACACCACCTAATCAATGAATTGGTTATCAAATTCAATTTCTTCAACGGAGCAGAGCGCAACAACTATTGCTCCATTATCTTCTTCTGCTTCTGGCACTGCACGTTCACTGCTATCGCCACCTCCTCCCCATCCCTCCTATTCAAATTCCTCTGTTCTGCTGCATAAATTTCTCCGTATATGCGTTGACTAAGCATTCTCACTGATTGCCATATCGCTGCACTCTTCTCTATCCTTCCTAAATCTCTCTATCGCCAGACCTAAGTTTTTTGTAGTTGTATGGATTCGATTGGAAATCGATGAGGTGCCTATGGCCGGTGGTGGACAACGTGGTAGTGATTACCATCACCAAGGAGAGAGAAATCGTCGTTTTAGGAGGCCATAGATCAAAGGACTACGTTAGTAAGATGAATAGGAGGAGGATATTGGATGGAACAAAACGAATCCGAGAGGAAGAGACGGGAGGAAAGAGGACAATTTTGAGATTATAAATTTTAATTTATTGATTTTTTAACTTTTTGATTTATAAAATTTTTGTTTAAAATAAACGAAAAGATATTATAGTTAAACAGAGTTAAAGTTAATGCTAATTTAGTATAATATATAAAAGTGAAATACTAAATAGTACGATGATGGAAAATTTAGAGGAACCAATGTTTTAACTAAATCATTCAACTATTTGTATAAAATAACCTCAATAGAAATGATTGGATTTGTGCCATAATTCCATGTTATTATTTATAAGGACTCATTGCATAATTATGAGTGTATTCGCAATAGCTTTGAGAAGGAAATTACATATTTATAATATCATTAAATATTAGGAATTTAATTATTTTATAGAAAATAATTTATTGTAAAAAAATATTTTTAAGAAGCATAACAAATACTTTTTATATTTAAAATATATTAAACATTATTTGTTATTTATAAAATTCTATATATTAAAATATTATTTATTATTTATCAAATTATAATAAAATTTAGATTATAAAATATTTTATATTTATATTATCTATTATTCAATATGAAAATAATATACTAAAAATAAACAATTGATGATCATTGACTAATCTCTAAAAATGATTAGTGATAAATATTGATGGTAAAAAGTGACCAACAATAATAAATATATTAATAGATATTTATTTATATATAAAATTTATTTTTTATTTAAATAATTATGTTAAAATTTTAAAAAATAATTTTTCATTATTCAAAAAAATTTATTTTTAAAATAATTTAATTTTCTCTTAGATCTAATCAATATTTTATGTTAATTAAATTTTCTAAATGTGTTAAATTAAAAAAATGTGAAATATATTTTACTTCAAACGAACATAAGCATTAGGAAACAAAAAAAACTATCCTTGAATCATATATATGCTCATGAGTCCGTGGCTCCGGCGGTTTTGTTTTTATCATATATATTGATAAAATAAAAATAAATTAATAATTAAGATATATATAGAATAAAAATAGCATTGAGCATATAAAGTATTGACAATAAATTAAAATTAAATAATAATATTTAATAAAAAAATAAAAAAATGAACATGTATTGAATTAAGAACGAATCGTTCATTTGTTACAAATCCATGAAATTGATAAAATGCTTCACCTGAAATTCATCCAAACAAACACATATTCATAATGACTCGCAATCAAATGAAGTCCATGTCTTCTATAAACAAGAATATCAATTATATCACACCATGGGGAACATATATATGGCCAAATAATGGGGAAGCTATAAGTGGCTAAAATAACAGGAAAAGGATTTTTTTTTTTTTAAATAAATATCGTTGAAAAAAAAAACAAAAGGAAAAGTAGCAGAGGAACCAGAAGACAGATGGCGATCGCTCAACAGTGATATTACTGAAGCACTCTAAGACTGACCAATAAGCACATCCTTGTGAGGAGTTGGAACTGGAACAGGTACAGCTCTTCTTTCCTTGATTTCTCTTTTCCTCCTCCTCTGTTCTTCTGCAATAAGCGGCAGATGACCTTCTCTCTGTTGCATCAGACGTTCCTGAGCCCCTCCTCGCAGTTTCTCCAGGTGCAGTCCATCAATTTGCTGTATCTTGAACACTTTTACTACATTTGTTAATCCCCCAACAAAGAGCGATAGACTCCCAAATACGCCCATCCACACAAAGTTTCTGCCCTGCATTTGGAATAACTTGCGCTACCTTTTCTAATCAAATGTAAGCAGCACATAACCAATCAGCTTTAGCTCAGTGTGGTACTGGGAAATTGCACATTCAAACTGTAGAGTAGGTCTCATTGTTTAAAAAAAAAAAAAGGGATTATTGATAAAAAAAATTCATATTTTGACAATTATAACCAATTTTTTTAATTTTAGTAAATTTAACTAATTTTACAAAGGTTTTAACGATTATGATCAATTTGAGATTTTGATCAAAATTAAATGATATGATATATTACGTATTAGACATATAACATTAAATTTTAAATTTAATATGAATTACTGAATATATTTTTTAAAAAATTCAATATTATATAGATTATATGTAAAAAATTATATCATCTAATTTTGATTAAAATTTCAAATTGACTATAATTGTTAAAATATTTATAAAATTAACTAAATTTACTAAAATTAAAATATTTGAATATAATTATTAAAATACGTAAAATTGGATTTTATTTACCAACTGGCCTTAAAAGATATAAATAGTCTACACATATCACTTACACATAGGGTACGGGTAATGATGGAATGATATGGAAGCGTACCAATAGTTGTAGCCCATGATGGTCCAATCCTGATTGCTCTTGGATGTTGAGAATGGCACCAACCAAAAGCAACAAACTTCCTACTAGAAATGGGATGTGGACACTCTCTTGCAGGATTTGGATATCCCCATCAGCTCTTTCGTAAATTTGACACGAGTTGTGGATTGATCCAAGCACCCATAGAACTGGTCCAGCGATAAGCATGTTAAGGGCATGCCTTTCCAATTTGAAGTAACCATACCCATTCTTTTCCTGCATTGCGTTAAAATGGTCACCGCATACGCAAACTAATGGCATCAATTTGAAGTAACCATACCCATTCTTTGATTGATATAATGGCATCAATTTTGGTCGCAATTTAATGCAACATAACAAATTAAATAACAGGCAATAGGGACATTGAGCTAATAGGGCAATAGTGAGTCAAGTGTGTGTATGTCAGACAATGTAGAGATTATAAACTATAGAACATGAACACTTCAATTTTAATTCTGTCCTTATATATAAAAAATATTTGACGAATTTTGACGAAACAAATTCCACCGGTCCTAGAAATTTCTGATGTACATACATACCTGAGGAAAAAGGAAAAACATCCCCTAGAACAAAAGCAGAGCCCCCAAGGCTTGAACCACAGGAACGGCAAACTCCACTAGTGCTAGCTGCGTATCAAACCCCATCAAAGGTAACCGGTAATCGATTCCAGCGAGATGGGCAAAGAGATCATGAAGATTAACGACCATTATAATGGCAAACGCTAAGAACATAATAACCAAACCCGACCTGAGCTCCATTGACAACTCTGCCGCAAACCCACCAATAAGCACTATGGTAGCAAAAACATAAAGCCCCGCGTTTATGTACTCTGCTCTGTTTCGACCCAATCTGGGTCCGTACATTCTGCTCTCTCGCGCCGACGCTAGCTTCACCATTTCCCACTAGTTCCAGTACCACTACGAAGATTATGCAAGAATTTGTGACGTATGATTCAGAAATCATACTATAGAACTTGCTGTCGTGTTGTTGTTCCTGGAAAACAGAGATCGTGAATAGTGTGAGAGAGAAAGAGGGAGAGAGAAGAGGATAGATCGTGGGCTACGTGTCCTCGTGCATGCAGAATGGGAACTATGCGCAACGTGGCCATCTGAAACTGAAACTGTCACATATAGTAGTTTAACTTGCTTTGCATAGCATCCAAACGATGCGTTTTAGCTTCAACTTTCATCTCTCTTCCGATATGTTGACGAAATTTTTCAGTGAGAAATGGAAGCGCATTCGATGGAAATTCGAGAAACGCTATTCAACGCACAACCAAACTACAATAATCAGCGACTCTAACATAGTCTCTACTAACATGGCCATAACCGGACACGCAGCAACGGGGCAACTACAATTCGCTCGGTACCTGTTCGATCAAATGCCTGAACGAACAGTCGTTTCCTGGAACACGATGATTTCCAGTTACTCAAAATGGGGCAAACTCAACGACTCACTTTCTCTTGTTTCTTTAATGCATCGCACCAGCATCAAACTCAATGAGACCACTTTCTCCACTATATTAAGCGTCTGTGCTCACGCCCAGGTGTCTTCTGATGGAAAGCAGATTCACTCTCTTGTTTTGAAATCTGGCTACGCAAGTTTCGAGCTTGTAGGGAGTGCGTTGCTGTATTTTTACGCGAGTTGTTTTCAAATTAAGGATGCCAAGCGGATTTTTGATGAGTTGCGTGATGGGAATGAGGTAGTGTGGAGTTTGATGCTGGTGGGCTATGTGCAGTGTGGGCTAACGAGTGATGCTTATGATGTGTTTGTTAGAATGCCTAAAAAAGATGTGGTGTCGTGGAGTAAGCTGATTTCGGGGTTTGCCAAGAGTGAGGATTGTTGTTATAAGGCTTTGGAATTGTTTGGAAGGATGATGAGGGAGAGTGGTGATGGTAAGGTTGTACCTAATGAGTTTACCTTTGATTGTGTTATACGGGTTTGCAGCAAGGTTGGTGCTTTAAGTGAAGGTACGGTTGTTCATGGGATTTTGATAAAATTTGGGTTTGAATGTGATCAGTCAATTGGTGGTGCATTGATTCAGTTTTATTGTGATTGCGGAGCTGTTGGTGATGCTAAGAGAGTTTATGATGGAATAGTTAACCCTTGTGTTGGTGTTTCAAATACCCTAATTGGAGGGTGTGTATTGATGGGTAGACTTGAAGATGCAGAGCTGATTTTTGGCAAACTAACTGTGAAGAATTCAGTTTCCTGGAATTTGATGGTGAAAGGCTATGCAGTGAGTGGCCGAGTTGAGGATTCTAAGAGGTTGTTCGAGAAAATGCCTCAGAAAACTATCATTTCTTCAAATACGATGATTTCTGTGTACTCAAGGAATGGTGAGATGGATAAGGCTTTGATGCTTTTTGAAAAAACAAAAGGAGAGAGAAACCCCGTGACTTGGAACTCAATGCTCTCGGGCTATATTCAAAACGAGAAGCATGAAGATGCTTTAAAACTGTATGTGACCATGCGCCGATTGCTTGTAGATCATACTAGATCAACATTCTCTGTTCTTTTTCGTGCTTGTTCATGCATTGGTTCACTTCAACATGGGCAAATGCTTCATGCCAACTTGATTAAAACGCCATTTGAATCAAATGTTTATGTTGGAACTTCACTTGTAGATATGTATTCAAAATGTGGGTGCATCTCTGATGCTAAAAAATCCTTCTTAATTATCTCTTCACCCAATGTGGCAGCATGGACCGCTCTCATAAATGGATATGCACATCATGGTCTTGGTTCTGAGGCAATTTTACTCTTTGAGCATATGTTACAACAGAAAATAGTCCCTAATGGAGCTTCTTTTGTTGGAATTCTGACTGCATGTGGTCGTGCTGGTCTGGTTAATGAAGGGATGGGATTTTTCTGCTCAATGGATCAACTTTATGGAGTAACTCCAACTTTAGAACACTATGCATGTGTTGTGGATCTTCTCGGACGGTCAGGGCTTCTACTAGAAGCTGAGGAGTTTATTAAGGCAATGCCAGTTGAAGCAGATGGTGTTATCTGGGCGGCTTTGCTCAGTGCTTGTTGGTTCTGCATGAACATGGAAGTGGGTGAAAGGGTCGCTGAGCGTATGCTCCATTTGCATCCCAAGCCAACATCAGCTTATGTCATTTTGTCCAACATTTATGCAGTTCTGGGGAAGTGGGGGAAGAAGATGAATGTGAGAAACAGTTTAAGGAGCTTAGAGGTGAAGAAGGATCCAGGATGTAGTTGGATAGAGCTGAATGATAGACTTCATGTGTTCTCTGTGGAAAATAGAACCCATCCACAGTGTAATGTAATTTATGCTACCTTGGAGCATCTAACTGCAAACTTAAAATCTACTGTTCAATTTAGTTGTGATATTTTTTCAATAACAAAGAATGGCTATTTTGATGCAATATGGGATCTTTAGCCAAGATTATTTTAGTCCTGGCATAGTTGTTCAAGTGATGGATTACTGATTATAACTTGTTTCACCTTTCATCGTGTGATGGCACATTGTTAAGGGCAGTCCTTAAATCTTCATGCATCTTTTCTCACTATTGCTATAATTTTGGATTTTGTTTTAGATGTTTAATCAAACTTTAAGGTATCCTTCAGCATAAATCTTAGTGGAGAAGATGTTCCATTCTAGTTGTAAATTTTCGGAATCTTTTTTTAAGGGTTCTTCTTGAGTTTTCATGTATAAGTTGAAATAAATTTAATTTCTTTTTTTTCTCTAAATGGTTGGACTCGCATCACAGGTTCTCAGGATAAATGGTCTCTACTTCACTTGAGCAACATATTCTTCCAAATTTATACGTTCAAGTTTTAACCTCTGTTTTCCTTTATATATTTCATGGCCG